>JABUQX010066774.1:0-20410 GCA_015478945.1 Trachelipus rathkii | reverse complement strand
TATCAATGTGTTGTCCTGTGATAAATTCTTTGTTAAAATATTATCTCATTTTAATGTAAAAAAAAGGCTTAATATCTTAGAAGGTCTGAAAAAAGTAATAATATCGTAACATTGTTATGCACTTATTCATTTACCGTTGTTAAATGCGGACTTTGTTAATGTTAACAGTTTATTAGGCGTAACTATTTAGTTCTGTCGCTTTGACACTATTCTTAGCTCGGGTTGCTATTGTAGCTTATATGTGAAAGCACTTTATTTTCTTTTATTTTAATATTTTTACGTACACATTAATCGCTGTTTTGATAGCTTTTGTTAATATTACCCTGTTTAATGTAAAATTACACATGTTATGTTAGAGTATTTTAACTTTGGAAAATATGAGTAGGTACGATTTATTGTAGCTTACTCTACTGTGTTAAATGTACATAGTTGTAACAAAAAGCTAAGAACTCAATGTTCATTCTAATTGTTTCGAAAAGTCGAGAGTTTGATGCAAATTCTCGAAATTATGATCTTGATAACTCTATAAAACAGGGTATCATAAATTATATGTTGAAAAACGAATCCTGCGTAAGTCATCAAGATATGAAATACAAATATTATGAACAGATTTTTTTTTAAACCATGTATTTTGGCATTTTGAATGACTTTGAATTGGTTAGTTGTTCCTGTATTAAATACTTCCTAGCGATCCCATTGATTTCTATTAGAAAGAATCTCATTACATTAAGGGATGTTATACACTATTTTCTTCAGTAGGACATTGTCGCCTGTGCTGTTAACATGACATCCCACGCATCTCTACGCTTGATTTTGAATCTTCATCTTATGCTTTGGTGTTAAGTGCTGGAACTTTTTAAAGTGACAGTTTATTCATTATATAAGTGAATTTGTTAGTGTTCGGTATCTTTATTCTTAGCGGTTATGCTTAAGCTAGCTTATTGATGTAAAAACCTTTAAGAATTTAAAATATATTCGTACCTAAAAAAAACCCTGCATTTTCAATGTATGATAAAATATTTGTTCAAATAAGAAAAGTTAATGTAAAATTAACATTGTATGTTAGAGATATCTTGAGAAAGTGTGTTGAATAGGTTACGTTTTTGTATGTTATGTATTTACTTTACTGTTGTTATGTAAACTTTTTATACTGACACATTGACATTCTATCATGTTAAGGTGGGCCTTTAGGGGTTGTGGGTTAGATTCTTAGTTCAGATGATCATAGTAAGCTATATAATGTTAAATACTATGTACTTAGCCGCTATTACTCGTCATCGTCTCTATGATAATTAACAAGTTATAACGGTTAAATATTACCATTTATCTAAATATCACATCCATATGTAACATATCTGAACAAAATGACATACGTAAATTCAATCCCACCTACACCCTATTTAGTCCTTATCTCCTATCCTTACCACTTCTCCAATAACAACCTATTACGGTTGAATGTAACGTTTGTGGTCTAATATATTTTAGACGGATGATCCGCTAATTAGTGTAGTAATGTGAAAACCATGTGTATTTAGATAATTCGTTATCAGTGATATTAAAAGAAACTTATTTTAGTATACACCTCATTATCAAAAAATCATACACACCAACTTACTAATCCACAAACCTCATTAAGCAGCCTACAACATCAGAACAGACATCCGAAATTTCACAATATTACTGCTTCTCTCTACTGGTAAAAAAACACCAATTCTACGTATAAAAACCATAAAAAATAAACATTTTTAGTAAAAACAAACGTTTTTAACGAAAATAAAATTAAAAAATTAAGTTTTTTATATAAAAAACAAAATTTAAAGAAATAAAATTAAAAAAAAATTATATAGATGTTATTAAAAACATAAAACATTAGCAAAAACATATAAATGTATAATAAAAACTTGTTATCTAAATAATTTGAAAGAGATCAAATGTATAGCTTAATGTTCGAAAACGAACCAAACAAGAATCATAGGTATTGCGTAATGTTCGAAAACGAACCAAACAAAAATCATAGGTATTGCGTAATGTTTCGAAAAGTGGGCGGTGTTTGAACAATTCATCGACTTATTGATAACTCTAGGCTTGAAACTGGAAACCACATCAGCTTGTACATCGTTCTTTCTGTAGCATTGTTAGTACTTAGTGTCGTTAAGTATAAACTTTGTTAATGTTTAGTCATTTATTCGATCAAAGTATTTAGTTTTGACATGGCTTGTTAATCCTAGACTTCACGATATGATATGTTAACTTATATATTGAAAAAACTTTTACGTCCAGCATAATTTGTGCAAGTATTGTGAAAATTTGTTAAAATACATAGTTAATAGTAAAATAACAGTGAATGTAGAGCATATGTTGAACAAAAAGTGTGAATATTGTTACGTCTTAAGCAAAGTCAAGTTACTTCCTGTTGCCGCACCAAGTATGGTATTCTTGCTTATGATGTTATATCATATATTCTGCATCATATGACTATGTAGCTATTATAAGTAGAAAAACTTTGATAAAGATTATACATTTTACATCGTTTCTATATATATGTAAAAATGAAGATTTACCGTAAAACATAAAGACATAAAAAATTTTAAATAAAATAAAAATTTGAAAAACAAAAATTCTCAAAATTAAAAGTTTTCTTTAAAAAAAAAAGTAAAAGAAAATAAAATTAAAAATAGCTAAAAGTGTTTTAAAACAAAAAGTTTAAAAATAAGTCTAAAAAATAAAAAAATTTTAAAACAAAAAGAAAAAAAAAGATGTGAAAGCACAGCATGTCTATATGTTTGCAGTTACTCACTGTGTAATAATTCAGACTTGCTAAGGTTAAGCCGTGTTATTCGTTGTTAAGTATGTTAGCTTTCATATGTTATATTCTTGTAGGACTATTAGTATTTTACAAAGCCAAATAACTTTGGTTAACCTGCCAGATTCGTTTCATCTAGTGATGAAAAGTCGATACTCATGAGATATTCCTGATCTATTCCATTTACCCTCTTCACAATTTCTTTTCTTCTTGCTTCATTCTCCTGCTCTCGTCATGGTTGGAACAGATTCTCCTCCCACCTCGGCAGTCTCTTTCAGTTCCCCTCTGTCCACTGCTTCCTTATTTCCCGGCGTACCCAAGTCCCATGCCTCGTAGCCTGCTCTATTTACAACGCTTCTAACGATCCATGTTCCTCCCGTTCTTCTAGAGTTGAGGCCCGTCTTACATCTCTGGAACAAGGCATGGCTGAAGTCAAGGCGGTGCTGAAGGAAATCTCCGCTATGCTAACTGTCCCCAAAGGATTTACCTTCCCGCACCCACTCCTCTGACGGTTCTCCATCCCAGGCCATACGCAATATCCTAACGGATATGTTTTTACCACCATCGGTATGGCCTTGAGGCGACTAAGTGTCCAACCCGCACTTTGTCGGGAAACCTCTGTCGCCAGTCCAATCTTATTAAAGGCGGTGGATCCAGAGCTTGGCGCACGCCCTCCGATTTGTTACTTTCTTCGCCGCCTTCCTTCCTCTTCTCAGAATGTACCCTGACGCCTTTCGACAGTCTACAAACCTTTCTTCCTAACTCGACACCGTTGCTTCGTATTCGCTATCTTCCTCTAGGATAGCTACCCAAAAGTCGCTGCCCTCTCCTGACCGGGCTCTGTTACCGCTGCAAAATGTGTTAAGTACCACTCGCCTGTTCTATGGTGAGCGTTGTGCACCTTAGACTCTCTCTCCCCGTCATTCCCCTGGGTATCGTGGTCGCTGACACGTTACCCAACCCATGTTTGGGAGCTTGCTTTCTGTCACATTTCGACCTTATGTCGATCTAAAAAACCAGGCATGAATTTATGCGGTTGACGAATGTACGTCTCTGTCTTCTTGCAGGCTACCGTAGATTTCTTCGCCTTAGAAAGCATTCTGGCGGTTGCTTCCTTCTTCTGGTACCCCCACCTATCCTTCACTCATCCTGCAGTAAGGATTTTCCTGCGCTGTTTAAACCACCTGTTCTTCTCTCATTCTCCTGTTCACACTCTTGCGCCATCAATATAGTAGAACTACTTGTCTCTCCCACCTGTCGACTACGTCTTACGGCGTTGCAACACACCTGACAAGCTCAAGCGAGCATAGGCGAGAAGATATTGAGCACATGCGTCGAGCTATTTGAGGCTAAATATGCGTCCGCCCTTCCAATTAAAGTTTACATGGTCCTCCCCCCTCCTCACCAGTTAGTCCGTAAAAGGACTGAGGCTTCTGATTTGGAGGCCTGTGGTAGATTTTAAGGGATCTGTAAAGCATTTTAAAGCCCTGATCCAGACTCTCTACCCATGGTCCGCACAATCCAGATCTCTTGCACCTCTTAAATTTGCGCGTGGTAAATCCAATTTTTAGAATTGGATCTTCGTCAGAGCTTAACCACCAGATCCCAGGAAGTCGCGCTGGAGGACATTACCGAAGACGGCCATCCATACACCCCTATTTGGCCTCATTTAAAGTACACACGCATTGGTCCTTTCGTTATGAGGGGTTGCAAGCTTGCAGTACTTTAAACGCTTCATCCGTGACGTTCTTAGAAGGTCTCCCTTCGCATTTTCTCTAAATCTGGATGATCCATCCTCAATAGCTTCCTCATTCTCCTGCCGAGCTATGGAAGCAACATCTACTGCCGTTGTTTGCCAGGTTGACGAATTGGCATGCTTCTCAACCCGCAAAGTGTTTTTTGTGTCCACTTCCTCTTACAAAGCTAGGACACACTGTTTCAGCGGATAGCATTTGTCCTCTTGCAGAGCGCGTGGAGGCCATTCGCAATTTCCCTAGGCCTGTCTCTCAGAAGCAGCTATCGTCAGTACCTCGGCATGCTTAACTTCTATCATCGTTTCTCAAATGTTGGAGTGGCTTTTCTTCGACCCCTCGACACTCTCATCCGCCCCAAGCCCGAGGCAGTTCTACAAAGCTGGACTAGTCTGACGAAGCTACTGCTCCTTTTGAAGCTTCCAAAGAAGCATCTGCCACACTCTTCTTAGTCCACCCTCAGACTCAGCTCCGACCAGAGTTCAGGAGATGCCTCCGATTTTGCTGTCGGAGGTGTTTTCCAGCAGCCACCTGTGGAGTGGTGGTCTCCTCTCGCCTTTCTCTCGCAAGTTGCAACTCCTGAGCATCGCTACGTGCATATAGGGAGGAGTTTTACTTTGGCGATGTATCACGCCGTTCGTCATTTTCCGCTACTTTCTGGAGGGTCGTGAGGTCCACATACTCACTGATCACAAACCACTACCTTCGCTATTCCAGAAACGAACGGCACTCTCCTCGAGAAGCTCGTCACCTTGAGATCATTCTCACAGTTCACCACTAGTGTTCAGGACATATTTCAGGCTGTTGACAACTTTACGCTGACGCTCCTCCCGCATTGAAATCGACGCGAATTTCAGCCTTACCCAACATCGACTTCAACGCTATGGCAACGTGCCAGACTACCGAAGATCTTGCACTTCCACAAGATTCTCTCTTCAAGCTGTATGGTCCAACTCCGGGATAGAAGAGAAAGACTTCTGTGCGATGTCTCAAGGTTCTCCTCGCCTTTTCGTACCTGCATCGTTCCGTAAGGCTGTCTGTCCTCAATCTTCACTCGCTTTCCACCCTGGCATTGAGGCTTCACGCAAACTTGATTGCTGCCCGATTTGTGTGGGCTGATCTGAATGCCGACGTAGCAATTGGTGTCGCACTTGCCTTCCCTGCCAGCTTCTAAGTCACGTCACACCAAAATCCCGCTAGGCACTTTTTCTTTACCCGCCTCGGTGCTCGCTTCGAAAGTTCCACATCGACATTGTTGACCTCTGCCTCCCTCCCGAGAGGTAAGAAATACATTCTCACGTGTATAGATCGGTTGTTCACACGATGGTCCGAGGCTATCCCTCTCTCTGTCGCCAAAGCGGGAATTCATAGCTAAAGCTTTCTTGGTTCATTGGATCTCGCTTTGGGGTGCCGCTTTCTGTCACAATCGGGACCAAGGTAGACCATTATTGAATCTATTGAATATAGGAGACGATTTGGAGTGAAATCTTCTTCAGGCTCGGAGAGATTCACACGACTTCTTTTAACTCAAAAGCGAACGGCATTGTTAAACGTTTCCACCGTCAGCTAAAAGGCTATTCTCTTCTGAGCTCGCCCAATCCGGGAAAATTGGGACATGACGCCTCCCTTTCGCTAAATGCTTGGCTATTCGCTCGCGAACTGTTAAAGAGGTCTGCACTGTTCGGCTGGTCTTGATGACGTAATGGTTTTACTCTCTTCGTTCTTCCTGGTGACCCTCTTTCTCCACAGCTTCTCTCCTTCTACAGCCGACCCGCGGTGTGACTTATCTTACCGCTTGAGAGCTCTGATGCTTCGTCCATTGACACGGAAACCAACTCCTTCTCTCCACACAAGTGCATTCCTAGATCCCTAAGGACCTTTGTTCCTGCACTCATTGTCTTCGTTCGACATTGATCACCACCGACACCGATCTCAACCTAATGTACGCGACCGTATTCCGGTGATACTTAGGAAGGAGAAATTTTTCACGAATCCAAGCGTCCCACACGCACAAGAAGCTTCGTTCGTCGACCGCCTTAAGCCCATTGCTTTCTTCGAGGCGAATCCTTTTCTTGTTCTCGACCCTGACGCTTTACCTTTTGTTTAAATTTCTCCTCCTTCAACTCTCTCTTTTAACGTTCCGACTCTCCTCCTCATCTCTGTCCTCCGCTCTCCATTTTTCACTGATGCCTTTCTTCCTTAACGGCATACAATCATCCCCCCACTTCTGTTCTATCAGCAACGATGCACCAATACGACCGCTCAGACTCCACCGCTTACGGGTCTTCGTTTATCCTGTCGGCTTCCCCCACTCCGGCTCAGGATTCCTTCACTACGAGATCCTAACCTACGGGCTACTCTTTGACGACACTTATGCAGATGTTACCGACGTATAAGCCCCGATCACCGCTCAACAACTGGAATCCTGTCCGAGACTAAAACCACGAGACCGCTTTACTAGAATATATCTTGAAGCTGAGGTGGTAGGCAGCATTATCTGATGCCCGGCGCGCTATTTGGAATAGTTTTGTGCCTTCAGCACTGCAGGGAAGTATCTGTGGTGAAATTAATGAAAATCTTATCCTAAAAATAGGCTTTGTTGTTGATAGTATCTTACAAATTTAAATTAAATATACTTTAGGAGGCAGCAATAAAGAAAGTCGCAATCCTATAAAAGATTGATATGCTAGGGATTAATATAATTCTAATTAAATTTCTGTAAACCTTTAAAATTAGAAATTGTGAATAAAATTGAAAAAAGTAATGAAGTTTTAACTTGTGTAAGATGTTTTTCCTTTAAATATATATTTAACAGCTTTATATTTGTGAACTTGTTTCCGTATTTTCCCATTATATATATATATATATATATATATATATAATATAATATATATACTATATATTTATATATATTATATATATATTTATATATTAGATAATATTATATATATTTTTTATCATCTCAATAGCCAAAATAACTTATGCATTAGTCATAGGTTCAATAACATCAGCATGATTTTTCTCTATTTTAAGAATTATGCCTATTATCAATGTTTGTTTGTTTCATATCTTCACGTAATTTTACTTTATTCTTCTTTCCACTTCCGAAATATTTCGAAAAAATATCTTCAGCATTAAAACAGGATTGTATCAATGTTGTTTGTGATTTAAATCAGTTTAAGGTTATTCTGAATGTAGAAATGAAAAGTAAGTGCACCCTGTCCAAAGCTAATGTTACCTATATTATATTCTAATATAGACCATGTGATGTCCTATTTAAGGCAGCTCATTTCTTGCTCACAACTTTATAAATGAAAATCTCATCATCATCTACGTTTATTAGTAACTAAATGATAGTTTCATATTGTTAATATGTTATTCCTACACTCTTTGTTTTAATAAGACAACTTATAAATTGAACGTATTTTGAATCATTTAGAAATATATTTTTAGTTGCTTATTTCTGATATCGCTTGTTAATAATCTCTTGAATTGATAGCAGTCCTCAATAACCCTGCTCAATGTGTGATAGATCAGCTTGCTTGAGAAATTTACATATTATTAATGATGAAATCACACAGTATATTCAATCTCGATGCGCCATTACAGACATTTAGAGTAGTATTATGAGAAAAATCATACTCCGTGTTTCTACTAGACCTAAAGACTTACTTCCACAGGCAATAATTACAATTAATTAAACTCAAAAAGTCGAAAATTTAAAAACTTCTTTCATGAGATGAGAAAAGTCATTTAAAACTATACAGATAAAATTTAAACTAGTTTTCTTAATATACTACAATAAGAACACTGTAGAGTATAACTGATTTATGAAATTGGATAACAGAAGGTTTATATATTAAAACTAAATAGTATCATCTTAACTAATAAGTTATAGGAAGACATATACATTCTTACATCGCTATTTCAGCTAAAGTTATGCCACCTGAGGAATGCCAAGAAAAATTGAATAAGGTTATTATCAATTATACATTTTTATATCAGTATCAACCATAAAAGAAAAGTGGAGTTCGGAAAATGATCTGGATACAGCGCGAGAAGAATGAGAACGTATACTCTAATTTTAATTAAGTCTTACTAAGTCTATAGCGGAAAAAGAGTAAGATAATATAATCTGTAACCTATAATATTAAATAACTTATTCATAATAATTTACTCAACTACGAATTCAAACTAAACTCATATATTCCTCTCTCCAAATTTTTATTGTTAAATAAGAAAAAAAGAATAAATTGATTGTTTTCACAAAATTTTACGTCAGTAAGAAAATCATACAGTGGAGAATTTACGATTATCGAAGACATTAATCGGACTGCTTGTGTAGAGGCATATTAGAAACTGGTAAAAATGTATCAATTCCTTCGTTATATGGATTATATTTCAAAAATATTATAAAGCATAAATTTTTACATTCAATAAAGATTGAGCCCTTTCTATATGATCGGACAAGTTGAAATAACTACCAGATTTAAAGATAGAGTGTGCATTCAGAGAAAAGCGATTTTGCTGAGACTAACAAGTTTCTAATTATATATAATTATAAATCGTCCATTTTTTTTTAGTCTCTCTATCTAAATATAGATTTATGTTATAATTTATTGTAAGATATTTGAATATTGTGTGTGTGTTTGTAATTTATCCAAATATATCATCTATGTCATTTTAGAGTTATGTGATATGATTATTATTGCATTTAGAACGCTGAGATTTTTTATGGTATAACAGAATATATTCATCGCCCAATTCTAGTGAAGACTAAGTAGTACAAAATCGGAGTGTATTGTGAATATATTATATGAAAATAATTTGTTGCATTGAAATTGAATCAAGGAAAATAACTAGTGAAATAATAATATTAATAATAATAAAACGAGTTCAATTCGTTACTATCTAATTATAATCTAATAATAAATAATATTAGGTAATAGTACTAGATGATCAGGTATCGGTAATGATATCAGCCATTTCTTTGGTACTCTATAATACTATAATATGTGTATACGGTTATATTAAAATTAGCCGATACTATGGCCAATACTTCTTACTTTTGGGGTGAAAAAATTATGAGAAACTTTTAATTAAATAATGAAAATCTATTTTGACGGACACTTAATTAAGCGGTTAGTATACTAGATTTGTTTTTTTATTTCTTTGACATCTTTTTAACTTGTTATTAGCGTTTCTCAACTGGTTTATTAAGCACGGAACAGTTGACCTAATTTGAATAGCCATTATTATAATTAAACAGGATTTAGCTTCCACTATTTTAGTTCACAATAAATATTTTTTCTTTTTTGTAACGCTATAAATTCGTGAGGTGATAGTATGTTGTTGGAGTGAGCAAATGTTTTTAAACTTTTGATGTTATTTCATTAATTTTTACTATATTTACTTAGTAAATATAGTTAACACAAATCGCATTTTCAAAATAATTCTAAGCGTTTTAAAAAAGGGGAAAAAATATGCCTCGATCAATTTTCCTCATTTATCTACCTTAACTCTTCTGTTTGTTTCATGTCTTTGTTTTTGTTTTTTATTGAGTAGTGTGACCTATTGTAAAACATATAAATATATACCTATAAACACGTCACTAGTAAGTAATGTCAGATATCTCATATACTTGATGTTCTGCTGGCTTAAATACTTAGAGAAATCTTTTCTTCCGTTACTAATATCAATATATTTTCGTATGCTTCTTCTATTAGAATACATAACTATATGTATCTACACATGAATTTTTTGATTACCTTACTACCTTCTTCACGAAACTGTTCATATCTTTACATGCCAAATTACTGGGGTTACCTCTTTTTAGGGGGTATATTTCAATGATACTGACAAACTATGTATATAGTGGATATGGTAATCCTCTCACTACTGATTTATTTAAGGTCTGGGTGAGATAGGAAGCCGAATTATGTCTAGTATTGTATCTCTCGATTCTGGAGCTAACTAATTAAAAGATACCTACACACATCCGATCGCTACCATAACCTAAATACTTGAACACTAACTTATGACTATGTTTCACCCATATAGTCCTACTCTATTCTATGTAATAGATTTATAAATTAAACCGACCATTCGCTCCTATCTGTAATATCTAAACCATATACCTTATATCTCTTATTTTAAACTTTCTCTCAACAGCTCCATTATGTACTACCTAAGCTATTTTCCAGTGAGCACTTTAATTGGGTCATAGTATTTGTGAAGGGCATTAACTGAGTTGCTCTACGCTAAACTATAATGGAGTGAACTGCTACTTGACTCTGTTATAAGTAATCGCTTCAGCTTCTGCCGATTAAGTGGGAACTGTAATTGTTATGGGGATGAGCAAGTTCATTTCTTCTTATCGATACTATGTAATCTTTTACTCCTCAATAGAAAAACCCATGAGTTTCATTCTGATACTCTTTCTTGGCCATATATTCTAGGTAGAAGGACAGTGCTAATATATCGGATGTGGAATAAAAAATCTCGTTCTCCTATCACTCTTTGCTAATTTATCTATATACTAGAGCTTAATAATATATATAAGTGTACAGGGGTCTCTTCAGTACCAGCCAAAACGTGTAGACTTTCATTAAACGGAAAGTGCTAGCTTGACTCCTTGGCTTTTTACTTACCTACTGACAAATCTTTCTTGCCTCTTGCCAGAAAACATCTCTAGAATACTTTTGTGGATGATATATCCTTTACCTCCTACTTATTCGCTCGGATGGTCTTTGTTGCTATACGCCAACTCTGAAAAGAGCCAATCTCTTCAGTACCTCCTAATTTTCCTCTTAACTCAGTACTTTTGCGACTATTCTGTTACATTCCTCTTATCTCCATCCAATTCATCCTCTTCAGGTTCCTATGCCTTTCATCCCTTGTTTGATTTACATATTGATTCGGGTACATGGCCCTGTAAAATCTATTGACGCTATAGGTAGATGACGATGACGTGATGGCATCCTCCTCGATATAGTTTGAGGAAGTTGTGCTTCCATGCTGACCCAGACCCTCATTCAACTATATTCTTTATGCCTCCCAATACTAACACTTTCACCTCAGTGTTGGAGCGCCGCATATGTCCAACCTTATTTCGAATAAATAGAGATAGCCTCTATATTTACGCTCATAACTAATCCACCTATAGTCTAACTTGTATTCTATCTAAGATTATTGAAACCCTTCTCATCCTTCTCAAATCACTTCTTAGACCATCTGGAATCTCATTCTCCTTCTAATTTCCGAGCTAGTCAGTTACGGCTTTGAGGCACTATCTAGAGGTATACTAGTCGTATATATTATCTTTCAGGGCTCACTGCTCTCCAAGCTTCCCCACCTTTTGAGCTCCTTCTTCTCTGTGCTACTTATGTCTTAGCTTATTTACTTTCAGAATCGCTTCAATAATTGGCTAGTGTTGATGGGCGACTTTATTTTCTTTCAGTCAATAGTTTTTGTTTACGTAGTATTTATATTACTTACTTTATATTATTATTCATTAATAATTAATCTTCTCACCTGCACTATCTATCCACTTTTTTCATTATGACGATGACTCGACCCTCTCATTCTTCATACTCATATTCAATATCTGCTCCCTCTCTTTATTTCTAGGATAATTGCCTCTCGTCCATATAATAATATTCGATTCTACTGCCACAAGAACTATTAATGATATAATAATGGAAAATACATATAAATACCTATGTATAGATGAATTTATTCTATAAAAAATACACAACTTACTAACATAAATTTCGCCATATTTATAGACACCTCAATACTTTAACTATCTCTTTTGACGAGTATATATTCTAGTCTCTAAACTTATATGTTGACAATATAATACATCTCATTGTACTCACTTACATAACAGCAAAAAAGTCTTGGAAAACCTCACATCACAAACGGTTGCACTTATGATGTGGCTCAATAGGAAACTAGCGAATATTCTGAGTTTTGAATCAGTAGAGTAACTTATTTTTCCTCTTTCTTCATGATTACTGCCAGCTATACTGTTAAGGGTTTCTCCGCCCTTTTATATGGAAGTACTCTCTCATAATCTGGAGGATATTATACTAGATTTCATCGGCTTTATGTGAGATTAGGTAGTAGTAAGTACAAAGGCCTAAATATGAGCCTATATACTAACTATATTCCTGGTACTTTCTTAGTTCACTTGACCTACTATCTTTGCGGCGCTATATTTAGATGTTGTATGCTTTATCTTACTTTCTATAGGTACTAAGGTAGCGGCATGATGCTATCGTGAGGAGTAACTCAAACTCGCGTAATACCACTACCATACTTATGAGCCTTCGTCAGCACAAATGAGGTGCTATGATGTCTGGCAAACTATTGTAGTTATTGTTGATATTATTATTTTATAGTCGTCCCAGACTAAGATTCGCTGCTAGTGCTTCATCTTCCTGACCATCTCATTCTGTATACTCTTGTAAGGAATTTCTCTATCCATTACTTACTGTTTATACCTACCTCAATTTAGAGCTCATCCCTGACTTTTAAATCTGCGTCTGTGGCTCAATCTGCTATAATAATTTGTACGTAGATTAGGTGACATACTGAGTAAATGAGAATAATGATATGAATATATGTAAATATGTAATGAAAATATATGTATGTCTATATATAAAGGATTATTGTATATATAGCGTATAGATACTTGAATAACCCCACAATTAGAATGCATCTCCGACTACTATTATGTACTGAATGATATTTAAAATAGGCATTAAACAAATTAATATCAGAGTTTATGCAAAAAAATATAAATAATTCACAGAATAGTTTTGTGAAAGCGCTACTTATTCTATAAGCTAACTCACCGTTATATAGGTAACTATGATAACAGCATACTGATAGTTCGACGAGTGGTGGTCATTTCAGTAGCTAATAATATAATACCTGACTTGAAGATGAAATAGTGATCTAGGTATATGTCTAGACTATTGATTAAGTTCATGTCGTATAAATTGCATAGGCTCTCATTCACCTTCAAAAGAATCACACCAAGGAAACCCATTGGTAAAATATAATATATAAAAAAACTGAAGAACAGTCATCGAAGCGTAGAGCCAAGGATCATTCAAATTATTGCAATCTGTGAATAGATACTGAGAGATGGGCTCAACCGGAAAAGCAGGAGATCTGCCTACGAAGAGGGATCTTCCATTTGTTATGGTGGCTATTGATAAATGGGCCAAGGTTTCCATTTTATCAGTGCTTGCGTTGCATAAGTGTAATATAATAATATCTATTTTTCTCCTTCCCCTTCTTTCTCCTTCTCCCTCTCTATTTGTTCCGATGCAACCACTGCGCTCACTTTTTGTGGCTCTCTCAGAGCTCGCGGAATCGTAAGACACGCGCGCGAAAAAACGAAACAGGCTCTCCCAGATCTACTCAGTGAAAGCTTAATGTGTTTTGCATCACAATTTGAAATTTGAGAATTTTTGAAGTATTGAATGATATCGTAACTATTCTAAAGGGGTATTTATTATTATAGTCTTTTGAGTTAATTAGCGTTTTTATTTTGTCTTTTTCAATAAGCAAGAACACTTCGATAGGTTATTGGGAAAAAAATTAGAGTAGCTTAATTAAAGACATTCTTCGAAAACTAGATTCTAATTCCATGTTAGAATATAAAAAGCTTAGTAGCGAAAACTTTGTAATACTTTACTGGAAATGAAATGGAATATTTTTTGAATAACCACGAACATAAAAAATTATTAATATTACATTGCATTTATATTACTTATGATAACTATTTAATTTATAAAAATAATATCATTGCACCAAAAATATTAGAAAATAAATGACTAAGTATTTGGTTGTCCAATGTACAGGGAATGCATCTGAGTTTGCCAACAGTACACAAATGTTTTATCTTATTAAGGTGTATTTATTATATTAATTTAGAATAGTATCAGTATCGGTATCGGTACCTAAAAAAAAAGAGTAATACGGTATCGCCTCTTTTCTGGTTATCGTACTCCCTAATATAATTATTATATTATTATTATTATATTATTATTTTCATCGTTATATGCTAATAAAACATTGAAAAAAAAGCAATTATGACAATAAAATTTTTAATAATTTCTAATAATATAATAATATTTACCTTTTAACAAAATAGGCACTTTATATTTACGAGTAGGCCTACTAAGCACACAAACTTATTGACAAAAAAAAAATTTTTACAATATTATAATTTAAATAATAATAATAATAATATAAGGTAATAATAATAATAATAATACATAATTAATAAAATAAGTTTATTATTATATATTGATATTTTTTATTTTATTATTATATTATTATTATTATTATATATTATTATATTATTATTATTAATATCTTATTTGTTAAACAGTTTCTCTTCATTTTTATTTTTTAATATTATTATATTTTTATTATATATTATTATTATTAATTATATTATTATTTATGATTATTATTAATATAATAATAATAATCACCACATCCTGATAATAGTAATAATAAAAATTAATTCCTCACTTTTTGAATCATAATTAAAATTATCATTATTGTAAAATTTTCTTGTTCCGGTTTCTGCTCTACGCAAGCCACTCTAATTATAAAAGTGGCTTATTGTTTAAAAAATGTGTAAATATTATTATTATTATTAGAAATCACTATATTCCATTTAAGCCCGTCAGCTATGACGTTATCTTATCATTTGATGTTTGCAATTTGAAAGTAAAATTTCTTAAGTCCGTCAGGGTTCCACGTTTTGGAAGAAATTGTCAATAAATATACACTAACTTTGTTTTTCTATCCAAAATTAATACTATAACATTATTAAATCTACTTAACATTTTAATTTATAACTTAAACTTAGTTTGGACCAAGCAAGACGTCAATATTATTGACCATTTCTCCCGAAAAAGTGTTTAATAGAACAAAACGGTTTCACACTAACGCAAATTGAGCCCAGGAATTCAATTGATGATGCTCGAGACAATGCGAAGTGTCTTTAACGAGATAAAAGATTTAAATAATAATAGTATGTGAACAAATCTAACTAGATATTGATATGTGATATGCGACAATTTCTTACAGAGAACTGCACAAATATGAGAAAAACCTTGTGCAGATGTAAAGAGATAGGATGGCACCGCAGAGCCATTATATTTCGATTGTTGTATCCGTCTGCTATTCCTTCAACACAACAAAATCACAAATCTGATTGTCCATCACCTTTGACCGCGATTTCTCCTCCCCATTTGTACGTAGTATCGAGGGCTCTTAAAGTGATAGATGAGCAGCTAGTAGGGAAGTTCCTCGAGCACTATCTATGTCCCGCTCTTTCTATTCAGATTTTTGAAGAAAAAATTATTTATAAAATATGATACCTAAACTATAGAGAAATAAATTAATAGCTCACAACAGTCGATTATTATCGCACTTATTCGCATAAATATCACATTTTAAGTTATTTTCGTAAATTAACTTTTTAAAGTTTATAAATCTTTTGCCTAAAGATTTTATGCAGTGGTGTAAATAATTTATTTATATGGTGCCTTCCACATATGATATCAGTATACTTACTATATATATATATATTATATATATTATATATATATATATACTATATTATATTTCATATATAAATTATTATTAAATATATAGCATTATTCTAAATATTATATAATATTTATAAATATATATATATTGGAGGGACAATTGTATGTTATTCTAAGCCTTCCCAATGAAAAGTTTAGATTTTTAACTTATAACTTTATTTTTATTAATTATATTTATTCTTATTTTAATAATGTCACGGATGTGATATTGATAGATAATTTCGTTTTCAATTTTGATTGTGATATGATTTTATTATTTTATACATGAGCAGTTATATATATAAGGCGTTGACTCAGTGTACGCAATACTATAAGTTATATTTTTTATACTCCAATCGAGCAGTAGCTAGTAAATTAAATAACAAACAAAAACATTGCATTTAGAGTTATAATTTTTGATCATTTTGAAGGGTTTATATCTTATTGTTTCACCAATTTTTACTAAATTAATGTGTACGCTATTCTGTCGCTAATTATTGATATGATTATTTTACTAAAGTATTCACATCGATAAATATACATAAAAGTTAATTTTATAAAATACCAAATATATTAATTGGCAACTAGGATGGTGCATGATATATATATATATGTTGGTGATTTGTTGAAGAGAGGTGAATTTCAAGAGTTTACGCGAGTTCCCACACTACCTGAACACTCACAGCCACTTCTTAAACATACTTTATTTGAGAATAGAGAAGATTTAATGTAGTAAGTGAAAAATTCTATAGTAGTAAGAGATAGGATATACATTAAAATCTTATAATAATGGATTATACTTATAATAAAGTAATCTAATAATAATAATACACTTTCGTTTCACATTTAATATACACTATATCACAAGAGTATAATCAATCGGCATTCAAGATATATATAACTGCACTCTATAAATATGAATTTTACTATATTCACATCCACACTCATACTGTGCACTTCGCTCATCGTATATTAACTATACAGTAGACTATGGCTCTTTTGATCTACTTCATGAAAATATGTCCCATTTACTGATTATCTATTTATGTACACATATCTTCAGAACACTTTACTATGGGATGGGCCATGATATATGTTATATCGTTTGTTCTGCCATACTGCTAGTCTTTTAATAACTTAGTACAAATTTTGCATCTGCAGACTATTATGCGACATATATTTTGGGGTATTCGGGTTTTTGCAGTTGAAAAACTGAGATAAAGAGGAGTCTAATAATTAATGTAGTTTTTCAGCGTAAGTTTCATGAACATGGGGAAGGAGGAGACCTCAGCTGGCCTATATAATGCCTCCAGGGAGAGTTGGATTTTGGCCAATCATTAAGATGGCAGGGGTGATTCTTGTGAAAATTTCAATGGTATTTGGCCGAGGGACAGTCAAGACCGAACAATAGAAGACAATGCGGACGATCGTTATGTAGCATCCATCAGCTCGCCAATCTATATCCCAACTTCACATCTTTCTTGCGCGAACTCCATTGCCTCTATCAGCCATGGCTTATTTGAGCAAAGTGATTCTGACAACAATGATTCTAGACGCTTGCGAGTCTTCTGATTAGAGTGCCCGATCTTGTTTGGCCACGCTGGATGTAATGTAGTTGAGCGCATAAGAGACCAGTTATCTGGTGCGTGGGATCCTTCATAAACCTCACACCACACTCTTGAAGAAGTTTCGACCGTAAACTGCGTGCCTCTATCAAAACGTAAGTTTAACCTTACATCCAGCTAAAGTTCGCGGGTTTCCTGTTTACTTTCTATTCAATAGATTCCTCATATTGTTAATTACCTCGTGCTAAATCTTTTTTTATATTTAATTTGATGTTTTCTATTTATTTTTAAGTAGGACATCTTAATACGTGATTTAAGGCCCACCTCCGATACCTATCAATCATGTTTATTGTTAGCTTATAAAGCCGCTCTTTGCATTGAGCTTTCAGTAAGTTGTTTCAGATATGGTACTACGGTGAAAATTGCCTACTAGTAATACTGATATCACTAGCTAGTACTATAGATTTACATATGGAGGACTTTTTTTGACAGAAAAGATATTTAAGATATTCTTCGTGACCATGCATTCACAGCTTTGTAACAAATTGCTCCTTCATACTTTGTGCATATTTATTTTCTCCATACAAAAGCCGGCTTTCTAAAGGTGAGTAGCCCAGCTAGTTTTACTTAACACCCAAAATGCCCTATATAATGATATGATTAGTAATGAATAAGAAATAACAGGATAGGAATTAAGGATTCTAGAAACAAAGTAACTAACGTGGTGTTATCTTTAATAATTTAGGTATTAGTTAGGAATAGATTCATCAACGACTAGTGAGTGACCACAAGTCATTGCCATATTAAATATATTGATGGTACTTTTTGTAAGCTCGTTAAGAGAACCTTATTATTCTTGGTTATTTTAAAATTAATATATTCTGAAATGTTGTATTTAATCTAGCTATCATTATTGATGCTTTAGCTTGCCAGTTACTATTGTAGTCAATATTTACCTGAAAAGCTATAAATAAACATCATTGCTCGGGAATAAATAATTGAAAAATTGTGTCTAGAGAGCCTAACCGTCATCCTCTGTTGAAGATTTCTGATCTAAATAATTATTTATAGGATAGCGGAAGGACATGTTCTTTGATTCCCCTTGGAATGACTCTGCTTCAGCATACGGATCTCCTATTGTAAAGAAGTGAAACGCTTGTTAGTGAATCAATAATAATCTATACTTTCCCCAGAAGTGTGAAGGTAGTGGGCCAATATTTGACATGTATCATAATTACAGTTTCCCTGAGAGTTGGATTTATACTATCTCAAATAATCACTGCTCTATAGAATTATTATATATTGATTATATATATATATGATGTACAGTCAATTCATACTCTGACAAGAAAGTTATGTTATACCGCTGACTCTATTGCTAAGATAAGTGATAATAGCTATCAAGTACTCTTTTAAGTAGAACTGCTCGTGATCTAGAATAATTTTCAGGATGTACAAAACATATCTTACCTTCCCTTGACTCTTCTACTAATTGGGAAAAATCTGAATAGTTTATATTTAACCAAGCAAGTGAGTATATATTCCTTTCATATATAATACTAAACCCAATCTTCATAGGAATCAATCAGTAAAGCTGAAAAATCCTAGCGATAACTATTTTTCATTTTCCTTTGAAAACTACTAACCTCTCAAAGCTTGTACTGACTAGCCATCAGTTGAAAAACATGGAATTTGTAGCATTTATAGTAAAATGTGCAATCAAAACCCAAAGTATCGCATTTTGATAGCACCAATCTTGAGCCATAATAAATGCTTACGTCTGACTACTCCTAGAGATCCATTTTTATCTCATAGTGAGACCTTTGAGTATATTTATGGATAGCCCTTGAGCAATAGAAGAGGAGTAGTAAATAATATTTCGAATCTTACCAGAAGAGAAGATCAAAAAGATATAGTTTATAGATACTTGACTAATGAGAGAACGTAAATCCTTTTGATATGATCTTAGGTTTTGGTAGATATTCATTAAGTAGCAGTGTTTTTGTGGTTGTATACTCTATACATACTCTATTAGGTATAGAGCCTAATGTATAAGCCTATCTAGGACTATCATTTCATAAATCACTAAATATTATACCCTGAGTGACTGTCAATTCTCTTCAAAGCATAAAATCTAAATATAAAAGATTAACCACGTTTATCTTCTTAATTCTTTCTATAATCTATAACAGTATCATTTTCTAATAATACTTTTATGTGTTCATCAAATGAGTGTAGTATATAAGTGAGCTATGAGATATCATCTAATTAAATTTAAAATTCAGTATTTTATGAATATTAAAGATATTGTATTTGTAAATAAACAACTAGTGGTGACTGATAGAATGAGATGACCCTTCTTAACTAAATTACATTATAGAAAAACTGCTACAATATTGAGATAAGATTTTATAAAGTAATCAACGATTTCGACAATCAGGGTGCTATTATAAGCAGTATATAAAATTATTTTAATTCTAAATCAAAAATACTTTTTAACATACCTCAAATATATATAGTATTATATGATAGTAATAGTTATGTAAGTCATTTACTGAGGAGAATGAAATTATCTATCGAACGCTCGTTGTTCGTAATTCTCAGATCAACTTCCTATCGGACGCACCACTAAAGTTAGAAAGATCCTCATTATAATCCGTCTCCTTT
>JABUQX010066773.1:35000-52500 GCA_015478945.1 Trachelipus rathkii | reverse complement strand
GAGCTCGCACTCTGCCCTGGTAAGCTGTTTTGCGTCTGCCTATCAGCTTCAACTTTTTTCCCCTTGCTCGAAGTGTTCACTGATTCAGCCTGTGCCGAAGAAGGGAGGGGAACCCCTCTCAGCTATCCAATTATCATCTAATAGCTTCTTTCCAAACTTTTCGAATCTGCCCTTAGCGGGAAGGTTTGTAAACATCAAGATTTTTAACTTTAACTCAGAACTAAAATATGGTTTTCATACGGAGGACAAGGCGGGTAACTCTAAAGACGGGTGACCCCTCACTTCTTATTTTAGGTGAGTCATTTGCTACGGTGCTGGGCATATCGTACCTCTTTTTATAGACAAAACACAAAGATTATATTAATACAGGCTCCTCTTTTGGTATCTATCTTTCCCTCTGTAACTTTCTCTCTGTTTCCTAACATGATCATTCAATAGTAGCATCTGTAGACAGTCACCATTTATTCTTTAAATTCTCAGAGGATCAGAAAGTGGGTAGAGGAGAGAGAGAGAGAGAGAAGAGAGAGAGGGAGAGAGAGAAAAGGAGAGAAGAGAGAGAGAATGAGGAAGAAAGGAGAGGAATGAGAGAGAGAGAGAGGAGAGAGAGAGAAGAGAGAGAGAGAGGAGAGAGGAGAGAGAGAGAGAGTACACCTCAAGGTTTCTGTTCTGTCCCAAACTCTTTTTCTACTTTTCATCAATGATCTCCTATCCGTCACTTCGTCTTCTCTCTGTCAGTTCGTCTCCTATCTTCCCCTTTGTCTTCTCTCTGTCGC
Organism: Trachelipus rathkii; assembly: GCA_015478945.1. NCBI lineage: Eukaryota > Metazoa > Arthropoda > Malacostraca > Isopoda > Trachelipodidae > Trachelipus > Trachelipus rathkii. Next base: position 51,727 of record JABUQX010066773.1, on the reverse strand, counting down.
TTCGTCTCCTTCTTGGTCAGTTTGTCTACTCTTATAACGACGACTTCCCCCTCTTCATTACTACTTCCAATTTGAAAGATAACCCACTCAGAGTGATGGCCTTGGAGCAACTTTTGTCACCAATTCCGTATCTTTAATTGGGGCAAAAATAAATTTTGTTTTCATTTCCTACAAAACTCTTCCAATTCATGTATCAACACGACAAAATCTTCCACGCACTTCGAAAACACGTGACTCAAACCTTTCAAAGCCCTTCCTTAGTAATTTTAGTATTTCTTTATCTCGTAATCTTTCTTTGAAGAAACATACTTTCCTCTCACAAAACAGTTCTAAGGCAGTGTTTCCCAAACTTTTCAGGGGCGTGCCCCTTTTTAGTAATACCAAACCTACCATGATCCCTACTATTTTTAGTAATGTAAAATATATTATGTTTTTAAATATATATATGATGGGTGGAAAATCTAAGGTGTTAGGGGATCTGAATCCACAATTCACCACCTCATATAGAGGCGTTGAGGCGTTGAGGCGTGGTTCGCCGTTGCATGGAGTACGCATCGCATATCATGGTCCCTTGTTATGGTACGGAGGATTCTAGGACGTCGTTTCAACTTAATAAACTGAAAACAGTTGTGTCAGACAAATCAAGCTCTTGGTCACTATTTTCTTCCTCTATACTAGATTACAAACTAACCACGAGACGGATAAATATGCTATCATAACGCCGAAATCTTCTGTTTTGTCGACTTCATTCGGGTCCGATTAAAGTAAAAAGAGAGATGAAGAAGAGCATAAGCGTGCATATGGACTAAGAGAAGAATAATAGGATACGAGACTGGAGATCAACGGAGAGACGAAATCTAGAATCAACGAAAAGAACTTAGAGGGCGAACGAGATAAACTGTTTTTAGACTTTAACAAAGGTTCAACACGTATACAGGCACCTGTAGAAGAGTAAAAGAGACACGTAACACTGCGAATAGAAAAAAGTAAACGAGAGAGACATGATTCATGTACTTTTATCCAGAATCATATTAGCGTCTAGCTCCATTCCTTATGAGTGAAACAAACTTACAAATAGTGTGCGAGTACCACCATTGCGTCTTTTCGCACACATTTCTCATCCATATCTGTGTCAACTTTCTGACCCCAAATTTAACAGCTTTGCTCGTATTTATTTTAACAGCTGTGCTCGTATTTATTGTTTAAAATCAAGGCTGTGTCTTTGAATATCTATAAGATAATTTAATTATTCTATAGAACCTCTTGTTTCTATTTGTATTTTACATATATCTCGTATTTATCTTAACAGCTGTGTTCGTATACCATTTAATATTCATTATAAACAGAGAGACTTCCAGATCTGACTCGTATATATTTTTAAATACCTGAGCTTTAGGGTTAAACTCTATTAGTTCTAAACTGTGCTTGTAATTTATATTTAAAGCGTATTGTATCGGATTATACTATTTTAAACCCAACACTGATACATAGTATAATTTTCTTATATACTATTATCCATACAGCCGTAGCGTCGTCATAATATAGCTTATAAATATTTAACAGCTTGCTGGTATATATTATACACGTTTTTCCACAACGTTTTTTTCTTATTTGGGTACAAAGTTATCATAAGGGAAAACACTCCAGACATTCATTTCCATCTATTATCATAAACTCTCTTGACAAACTTTCCTCTCATAATGACTTTAAAATTGCATACTTTCAAACAAGTTGTAGTTAAATCTTATCATGTCCGGCAGCTGTGTTTACAATCGCGTTCAAAAAAGAACTCAAGATCTACATCTCCACAGAAATCTATGCTGATGAAACTCTATATTCATAACTGATCCCCATTTCTGATCACCTGATAACATTAATACAAAACTTTCACTATGATCTATATATATAAACTTAATACAACTCTAAGATGATTAATAAGTTATACATAAATTGTCAAAAGTATAAACTCTTAAATTCACACTTTTTCTATAATGCATCATTTCGATCTAACATATCCAATTGATACTTATTCATTTTAATATATAATATTAACATTAATATGTAGTAATATTTAACAAAAGATTTAGCATTAAACCTCGTGGTCTAAATAGTGTAAAATGTATACCTAATATATATAAGTACATATATATATTAAATATAGTACTGATATATATATATATATAATACCCGAATTGTATTTGAATATCTCAGAATTATCGACAGAAAATGTTTCTTTCTCTCTGGCTGGTGACCGAAATACGTGTTCAACTGGTCGAACTAAGGATTATAAACAAAAAAATTCATCACAACCCGTCTAATATCCACATAACCCCATGTAGCGGAAATAATTGGCGCATACATACTAGAAAGTTTAATTTTTGTTAAACCAAAGAGACGACGATGGATACTCGATCAATTCAAATTATAAACTTTATCCAGACATGTTCGTTCGGAAGCCCACTTATCGTGCCTGATAGAGAAGATTTAAACCGAAGTGAAAAAAATCACAGTTTTTGAGGTAAAAATGCATGAAATTTAAAAACAAATTGAATTATTTAAATAATATTACTTGAATTTTTAAAGCTATAGATTGATATTAATATTCAAGATTTTATAATCATGATCATAAATTTCTCTAATTATTACCTACCCATATCTCCCATGTGCATCTCATTTACAGTGTCCGCAGACTCCTTCGCCCACCGTATCACTCTCCAACATGTGAAGATGTCTAGACTTGATACCACAATTGAATCAAAGTCATTACATGATTCCAAAGATATTAGTCTTGATATAGGATATCACAAATGAAATAACATGAAATGAAAGTTACTCTTAAGTATGAACCTCAAGCCCTACGGACATTGACTCAATATCAATATGGCGTTTAAACAACAAAGTATCCAATTTTCCTAGCATCTGTTCCACTTCAAGCAGCCATAAAGCTTGGTAAACAAGTCACGATTCTCATATTCTATAAATACACCGGCGACGTGAGGGAGAATATAATGTTTATATATTATACTATAATATATATATTATATATATTTATATATATATAATTATAATATATATAATATTATATATATTATTATATATATATATATATATATATATACTATATTATTTACTAATATATATATATATATCCTGTGACAGATGAAATTGGACAGAGGGTATAGAGTTATCAATCAGAGTTCGGTAAAACTAGTTCCTAAAATCAACAAGTACTTGTTCGGTTTGTCTTTGAATAAAATCAGCATCACATTCCCCTCAAGTTCTTCCTCATTGTCATGGCTAATTAGTCTAACAGGTCATAACTCAAAATACTTGATATGTTCCCACTTTCTCGAGAAGACATATTTCTGACGACATAGCAGACTCGATGGTAACACAGCAACGTTTGCGACAGTATGCAATTTAAGTGTATTAAAGAATCTAAGATATAGACAAGATAAAATCATAGAACAAGGAAAAGGTTCCATACTTTGCCAATTGGAAAAATGTTAATAAATACGACGCACACTGTTAAATATAAATACGAGCACTCGTAACAAGTTAGTTGTTAAAACCAAAATCATATCAACAGATGCCAGACTCATAACACTTGTGTATAACATAATGAAATTATATGTACGAACCATTATAGCCTTATAATTCTAAAAATAAAGTTACGATGTCAAGTCCTGTGTGATTATCTCTCAGAGAGTCGAGCAGCTGTTAAAAAAATACGAGTACATGATCTTAAAATACAATACGAACACAGCTGTATAAGATTAAATAATACATCAGATGCACAGTTCGCGTATTCCACTACATAAATACGAGGCATATCTATTTATTAGAATAAATTAAACGGTGCACCCAGCTAGTTTTAAAACCAAGATTATCAGCAGAGCCACAGCTGTTAAAGAAAATATAATTTCAGAGCAGAAGACCTCAAAGTTAAAAACACCTTTAAGCGATTATTCAACAAAAACTGTAACTAGGCTGTCAGCGATTTCTAGCAACCACAGAATCCATCGAGTGTCAATGGAAGTGTTTAACACTCGCTGGGAAAGACGAGTGGCTCGCCCTTGAGTTACTTCTCAAAAGGAGGAGCTACTTCTCTCTCTCTTCTTCTCATCAGTTTACATCTACTCTTCTTATCTCTCATCATAAACATCTCTCTCCCTATCCACTCTCTCTCTTCTCTTATATATCTCATCTCTCATCTCTCTCTCTGCTCGTCGCTTCTCTCTCGACTCAAGTATCACCCCAGATTAGTGCAATGTTTGGTCTCCGTTATAAGATAAACAATAATACCTGATGGAATAAGGCAAATCCTCTACGAGAGCATTAGAACAGTTCATTAACTCAAAGAGTATCTTTAATAGCAAGCACAACTATCTCATTTTTAATAAGTTCTTTGACAATCAGAGATCCAGATAAGACATCCCAGGGGGATGACGCCTCTGCAATAAACCAACAAGGGTTGGAATTCCTGCGAGGGGGGACCTCACCCCGAATGATAGGTGTTGACGCGCGGGGCCTGATTGCGTACTGCGCCATGCACATCGAGTGTGCGAAACGCGAACGGCTGAGGCCTTCCTTTTACCCGCTCTCTCCATTTTGTGCGGGGCGGTAAAGCCCGCTTACACCCCTTCGGGGTTGATCCCCCCTCGCGGATCTTCACCACCCTGTCTGTCAAGGGTGAGAGCGGGTCGGCGCATTCCCCTGTGGAGGCGTCTATTAACAACGTTCCTATTTACATCGAATCGGATGTAAGTACTGAACTCTATTAACATTCCAAACATTCCTACTTATTTTATAATAAATATATAATATATATTAGATCCTGTATATAGTGAGATAAAGGGTACTTGAGTGTTAAGTATTCATGCGTAGAGATATAGTTGTAATTGTTGTCTTATTTAACTAAAAATTATGGTCCAATGCCGCTTGTGCTCAAGCCAGCCTTCAGTTTGCTGCTTTTGTATTTACATACACGTATTAATGTGAAAGAGGAAAAACGACAATGGCTAGAAACATATAGCGCAACCTTGTTAGAGAAGCATATAAGATCTCTCTCTGCTCGTAAGTAGAGCAAAGTAATAGTTGTATTCAAGTAGGTAAAGTATTACATACACGATAAAAGCCAGAACTGATTAAATATTTAATCACATCTCGAGACAAATTGGGGTTGGATAAGGTACTTTAGGTCCACCTGAGTTGTTTTTCAGAAGATATAGCGTGGAAAGAAATATTTGTCGCTGATTGATACAAGAGACTTGATTAGACTCTGCGTCAGAGAAGATTTTTTTCCTAAGTACTATGTTTATGGAAAGATGAACCACTAATAAAATTAATTACTTTTGCCCCCCAACATTATAAATCTTAGCAATATCTGTATGACAAAACTAAATGTTCTCAAAAGTAGAGATCGAGATTCGTTCCAAGGCCTTCAAGGTGGCTGTTATCTTTTCACAAATTGAAAGTATAATGTAAATTGCAGTAACCTATCCGAGGGTATTCAGTTTAAAATGTGACAAAAGAGGAGAAGGTCAGTGGCATATTTAAGAGCGTTGATAAAAAAACCTTGACTCAAAGAAGAAGAAAGCAGGACGTGAAAAGCATTGGACTCAGAAGATCTAACGAAGACATATACCCAAGGAAGAGGAATATTATGGTGGAGTACAGATCATGATTTGGAATAAACTAGGAAATACCTCTGACTTAATGATTAGTGTTATACGTATTGTAGTTACTTAAGGCAAGAACTCCACATCCATCTGATTGCACAAAGTAAGAAACAAAAATTGAACGTTTTTTTGACATCTGTCTTGACAAGTTACTCTATGACAACAGTTGAATCCCTAAGGGTTTGAAGTCCATGCTAGCCGTGATGCCCTGACTTCACTCGTGAATTTTCAGCTGGGTTGCTATTTATTCCTTGTCTCATCATTTTCCTCAAGTTGTGTTCACATCTTGCATGAAAACAAGGTCCTTCCTCTCTCAGTCTAGGGTTCCTTCTACATACTCTTCTTCATACTTCTTCTCTCTCTTACTCTGTTTCTATATCATCTTCTTCCTCAATCTCTTCTTTAGTATAGATCAATCTTCATATCTCTTCTATTTTGGTGCCTTCTCTCTCTCTTTCTGTACATTGCTCATCTCTTTAACCTCTTGCTACCACCTTACTGCACCTCAATAGGAGATTATTATTCACCTTAAGTGAAACTAGATTTTTATTTTATTAAGGTGACCGTCTACAGATGCTACTATTGAATGATCCTGTTAGGAAACACGAGAGAAAGGTTACAGTAGGGTAATTAGGAACCCTTAAGAAATATTACACAACAAAAGAGCGAGCCTGTATCGCTAACAACTAATAATAATTTGTCGTGTATTTCTATTTAAATTAGCTCCTTAATAATAAACCCTGGCACCGAGTAAAACTCTCTGTCTACTGGATCTCTGTTCCACTCAATTTCTCTGTCTAAATTCCGAGGCCAAAATCGGATTCGTCTACCATATTATTTTATAGAAGGGAGAGGTAGAGAGAACCGCCTTGGTCAAAACCCGGTCTTTTCACGATTTCCAGTTTGCCTTGTCCAACTGCCCCGGTACTTCCGCCTCTTTGATAGTTAGTTTAGCATGAGTGGTTTACTGAATTAAGTCGATAGAAGTTTAACAAACTAGATACATATAGACTCGTTTCAACAACCCTTTCCGCGCCTCACTTTTCAGGGGGTCACGCATTTTCCGAAAAATAGTTATTTCGGCACAGAACAAAAGTTAATAGCATATTATAACGTAATAAAAATGCTCTAACTCCTATGAGAGAATTGCTGAAGTAGGCGCCGTGCCCTGTTTGGTCCACAACGTATAACCTTAGTCTATAATCCCGGGGCACCAGGTCTGATTCTCACGAGATAGGGCTCTCATCTGTTTCGCAGGCAGCAAGGGCGCGGAAAAAGGGAATTGAAAGATTTAGAAAGTCGTAAGGTCAGATACTCCTAGAAATATGTTATCTTTACGGCTACGGGACAAGGGCGCGGTTTCAGAGCCCTCCGGAAGCACACCCTGTTTGAGAATTCGGTCTATTCATGCTGGCACCACCACGTACCTCTCCATTTTCTCGATAGTTGAATTGCATTGGAGGCTCCTAAAGACTGTGCCACGACGGAGTGATGAAGACGAGAATAAGTGATTGAAAGCAGATTCGCACAATCGACACGAAACGTAGGAGATAAATTAGAGAGACCGATGAAGAAATATCTTTGGAGGATTCCTCAATATGTAGATCCTCATTTAATCCCCATTCTGGAGGAGACTATTATGATTACGATCCGAGGATTGATTAAGAAGAGAAAGAGAAGAAATTCGTATGATATGTACAGTTAGTATTTCTTATAAGAATGAAGTGCTTTTTGACATAAGGTGAGTTGAAGGGAGATTTGAGAAGGAGAAATAAGTCATCAATCGTCTAGATTAGAATAAGTGGCATAGTTCAAAGAGAAGGCTTGCAGAGATATTGATTGAAAATGGTATAGTATTAATTGTAGCCCGACAGTATATTCACAATTAGCCACAGAGGACTGTTTGCATAACGGTATGACGTCATAATTCAGAGCAGATTACGCTCACACACCTCCATTACTATCACACCGACGTTTACACCAAATCACTTCTAAATAATTGATTAATTAGTTAATGCCAGTGGAAGAGAATTGTAATACTCGATAGGGGCTTCTCATAATATTAGGGACAACGATTTTTGCTCTTTCTCCTCTCTAGATATTAACCCAAGTCCTAACTTTCACACGTGGTTGACGTGTCAAGTTTCACTCATGAAATGGGTTTTTTATCTTACAGAACAAAAGTGAATATTGGATGGGTGAAAAAATATATTAATGTGACGTTTTACCATCGTATTAAGTCTCAACTGAAAGAACCATTCTGCTTCGTACTGTCAAAAACCCATAGTGAGTTACAATTTTCTATGGTATTCTTCGCTGAAAAAACAAGTCGACGTAACCATATATATTCCAGAACCAAACTACATCCACTAGCTTCATCGAGTGGAGCGTCTCGCTACCCTTCCTATCCACCCTATATTGCGACACGAGTCTAAGTTAGTTTTCAATAGCCTTATGGAGCACGCGCGTGACGTCCTTACTGACTTTCATAAATATTGAAACAGATATTGGCAAAGATAAAACGTACCGTGGGAAGTTGTCCATAGCCATAACAGATACTAGGGTATATTATATATATAATATATATATATATCACTATATATATTACTATATATATATATATATTATGTATTTTACAAATAGAAATATTATATAATATATATTATTAATAGATTACAGTATCACACGAATCTGGCGGAATCGGTGAATATATTCCTGAAAACGGACATATAAAATTGCCAATATAAAGTATAAAAGAAGTATAGTGGATTTGAGTCAACAATAACTAGAATACGCCCTGGCACTGAGAGAAAATGTGGCATGATATCTGCAACGGGCCGAGTAGAACATAAAAGGTCTCTCATAGCTGGGAATTGAAGACTCGCAGACAGAATGGCGAGAATAAGGTTTTTCGTAGTCGTTCCGGCTGGAGTCGGGTTTATTAAATTAAGGAGCTGGTGGAGTGTGGTCCTCAGGGTCCAGGGATAACCCTACATTGACGAAGATGCCATAGTGAGGGTCGCGGTCGCGGCATAGATTTTTCAAACTTACAAATTTACCAGAAAGAAAAACCTTCACTGGATGTAGGGGTGTACACCGTGAAGCGTCATAGGGATGCGCATTTTTCTTTCAAGCCAACTGTACTTCCCTTGATGATGTGCTTTTTTACTACAATTGATAATAGGTTATAGAAAGTGCGAGCTCTGGTAAAAAAGAAATGGATGTGTTCTTTTTTCTGAAGCTTGCCGTTCATTACTCTCTTTTCTGAACCTTTATGTAAGCCAATTGTTTCCGCACAATTACATCACCATAGTTCTTCGAAGACTTAGAGAATACAGTGATGAGGGAATTGTGGTGAAATGAATTTTTTTTTGTGAATACACTTTTATATCATATTTTCTATACTCACTATATTTCCTCACTCTTACTATATATTGTATATATAATAATTAAATTTATATATAATTATATAGGAACCTTTTGTTCTTTCTCCCAAATCATATTGAGCAGCAACCAAGGTATGGTGTGATTCACCTCAATAAACTGAAATTTTATATTGTTACTTGCCTAGTTTACGATTAACACATCCTAATTATCTAATAAATCTATATAAGATTTTCCCATACTGAGTTATAACGTATTAGTGATTTCCCTCAATATAAGATACATTTATAATATTAATCTTTGAACTTCTTATATTTACAAAATACTACGTACGTTACTGTTATATAATTCCATTAAAGTGTAACAAAACTCCTATAATTACTCTAATTCGTTACTTATCTGTTTACATATAATATTATTTAAAGCAGTATATAGATACATTTTTTTACTTGTATGTAGCGTGACCACTTAGATGACAGTCATACATGAATACTCAATTCAATACGATATAGGAAATATAACCCACTGATCTACAAATATAAGAACTAGATTCGAATGAACACCGGAATAATCAATAATAATAATTAAGTAAGTGTTTATTACTTCAACTCACACTAAATTTAACATAATCTCTCTTATTTGTACTATGATTCCCTGTCTTTTTTAAGTTGCTTGCGATAATACAGTAGATACGCAATACTGTGCAGCATAATTTCTTTACGAATGTATCGATCTTGATTTTTATAATATGATTTTTGTTTTATGCTAAATTTCTGCTATCTTATTCACAAACCGCAGCTTTACCACAAGCACAAACCTCCACTTTTTTCTGCAATCCTTTATTACTACATTGCGAACTTAAGAGGCATCGATATCCATAGTCGCACCTCAGTTTTTGTCCTTTTACTCAGCTTGCAGTCTTGCTTTGATTTTCTATGGAGATAACTTTATAGAAAGTGTTTTTCCCGCTCGCGTTAGATGTTAGAATTTAGTGCACGATCTTTTTGTGTTGCTTTAAACCCTACTTAAATTAATTTTGGTGAAGTTGTTGTTTATCCTGGATTTACATCAATCTTTGCAACCTTCTATAAATTTATAAATGAATTGTCCGTTTCAAAATTATAAATGTAGGCTTTAACCTCATTTTTGACTATTACTTTGATTAGATATTTTAGTTTGTAGTTGGTCACTGAGGATTTTGTTGTTTGTCGTGGGATACATTGTTATACTTTTAAATTAAGTGTAAACTCTCTAAAAATAATGACATGCATATATAAGATTTTTAATAAATTATAATAACCAAATGAATGTGTTTAACTAAATCCGTTAATAACTTAGTTTTATAAATAAATTTTCTCTATATATATTTTTCTTGGTACAGTTCTTAATAAATTTGTTATGTTAATTTTATATCATTATTTATTTAATCATTAATTTGCCTGCTAAATAAAAGCACATTGATTAATAATATTCTTGTTTATTGTATTAATATTATTTTGACATATAATTATAATTTTTATTTTTTCTCTCATATGCGCTGTCGGTAAGCTCTTTACTCGTATGTGACGTGTGCCTTATTTTATTATTTTACTTCTATTAATTTATTTATGTAACAATATAATATTATGTATATATATAATTATTATTCTAATATATTATTATATATATTTAATATATATATATATATATATATTATTATATACTATTATATATATATATATAATTATATATTATATTATATTATATATAATTAATATATAGTATATTAATTAATATTATATATTAATATACTATATATATTAATATATGATTATATATATATATATATATATTATATTATTAATATATATATAATTAATATATTAATATATATATTTTATATTATATATAATATAATATTATATATTATTATATATATATATTATATATATTTATTGCTTGTCAAACTAAAATTGAAATTTCATTAATTAAATATTTATACTAGCAAGTTTAGTATATATATATACGTAGCATGCACTGGAATTACTCAGAAAAGTATATGGATTAGAATTATATTATAATTTGACGTCAAGTTACGAAAAGTAATAAAACTATATCATCAGCTTATATTACTACATTTTGCTGAAAGCCCAGCCTTACCTTAATTAGTGAGAACTTCAGTTATCATAGACTCTCAGTCAGATAATAATCCACCCTTATGAGCTTTCTACTCTATATAGGTACTCGACGATACGTGACCTCATCATATTAATGGACATCTTACGTCAAGTAGGTTTACATCCTAACTTCCCATATTGAGATATTGTGGAGACACAACCATACCCATCTACCCCCCCACAAAAAATACCCCTCGACCATTCTAATTCCATTTATAGCACTACTTATCTTATACTCTGCCATCGTCACGCAAACTCATACCTAATTATCTCTCTAATCCCATAAGTGACATTCTTTCATATTGAAGCTTCAATATATTCACATATCTTATTTAATATATATATATATATATATATAATATTAAATATATATATATATATTTAATATATATAATATATACATATTATATTATATATAATATATTAATTTATATATAATATTTAATAATTATATTAGTTAATATTAATATATATTAATATATATGTAATATATGATATTATATTATATATATAATATATATATATATATATATATATATATATATAATATATTATAAATTATAATATATTATTAATATATATAATATTAATGGTACGTAGCGCTAATATATATATATATATAAGATATATAGGATTTGTAATACTCTTATGTAAAGTTACATTTGCATTTTGCGTTGGTTAAAGTACTGGGATTATATAGATAGGTAATCATGTTAATATTAGGATATATAGCAATAGAACTTATAATACTTATAAGTATATTTCTAAATTTATGAGTATCCTATAGTTACACTTTCGCGCTACTCATTATATTATATTGTTACTAACATATCTATTAGTATATATACAACTTATATAGGAGTTGTCTTATTACATACGTGTACTACTTATGTTATATCTAGTTATAAGCATTTATAATTATATATGGTAGTACATCAATTATTCAATTATAATTGCTGATTAAGTTAAGTGTCCAGATTATTAAAACAGTGTTCAGAATACAAAAAATCCGGATTATTAAAAGTTGATATTCTGAACAGAAAAATGACTGTTGTTACCTATATATAAAATTAATAGATCACCTATTCATCATACATCTATTCCACTTATAGATTACATTTATCTAAGAGTTATATGTCTATGAATATCTTCTTGATGATGGGTTTGTGCATTTATAGTAGTATTGATTATACGTTCTCATATAGACCGTATATGCTATAATCAATTGTCTATCATATTGGTAATACTATAGTTCTATCCATTTAATTCATATCTATAAATTATTCTTGACAATACCTTTACTTCTTTTAACCTATAGCCATCATTATAATTAATTTTAATATCTAGTAAATTGTTATTGTGATATTAAAATTTTCTCCTTCCTCATAAATCTCCCTTCATCTATCTTATATATATATTTATTATATATATATATATATATATATATATATATATGTTCAAATATATACAATATTTTATATATAATTCTTATCTATCTCTCTATTTACTTATACTATATTCTTATCTTCTCTCTATTACATATATCTCTCTCATATACTATTACTCTTCTCTCTCTCTCTCTCTTCTCTCTCTCTCTCTGCTTTTCTCTCTCTCTCTTTCTTATATTCTTACTTATTTATTAGAGTCCTAAACATAAAATAATAGACGTACTCTAGGTTATATAATTATATAGAGTAGACTAATGAAAACCTTCATATAAATCATTGTTAGCTTCCGAGCTCGCGCCTTTACCTTGGTTAATTAAGCTTTTGTGAGGTCATGACCTTTATCAGCTTTCAACTTTTTACCCTCACTTGTTATACGAGTGTAGTACTCTAATATACTGAATTCAGGCCTGTTGATACCGATAAGAAGGGAGGGGAATCCCCTTACTCATAGCTTACTATCCATATTATCATCTAATAGTCTTATATACTATTTGTTCTTTTTCCAAAACTTTTTGCTCTGAATCTCCCTATAATAGCGGGGATAATAGGTGTGATTTTGTAAACATCAAGATTTTATTAATAAACATATTATACCTCTCAAGAACTAAAATAATCATTATAGGTAATTAATCATATATCGGGTAAAGTGATACAAGGCGGGAACTTAAAGACGGTGGGACCCATTCACTTCACTTATTTTAGGTGAGTCATTTGCTACGGTGCTGATGGCATATTCTGGAATGGGATTATAGGATCATTAAACACAAACACAAAAATTCTTGACAATTAGACGTGGCAACTGAAGAGTTTCATCTTTTTTTTCTGATAACAATTTCTCATCTGTTTTTCCTAAAGCAGGATCATATTTTCTAAATTAATGTTAAGCATCTTGATAGACTTGGTACATCCATTTTATTTCTTTCAGAAATTCTCTATCTAAGTAGTAGGGTACATAGAGAGAGATAGAGAGAGAGAGGAGATGAGGAGAGATGATAATGATAAGATGAAGAGAGTAGAGATAGTATGAGAGAGATGTATAAGAGATATATAGATGAGATATAGTAGAGAGAGAGAGAGAGAGAGAGAGATAGAGAGAGAAATTAGAGAGAGACACCCAAATAGCTTCATATGTTCTGTCCTCAAAACTCTTATATTCGTATATAGTTTTCAGTCTAAATGATATCTTCTTCATATCCGGTCAACTTTCTGATTTCTCTCTATGTCCAGTTCTGTATCCTATATCTTCCCCTTATGTCTATCTCATTTTTTATTCACTATTTAATGCGTCTATTACGTATCTCTTCTTGGTCAGTTATGTCTTCCTTACTTATTAACGACTAGGACTTATATACACCCTCTTCATTTTATCTAACTTTATCATATCCATTTAAATGTGTGTTGTATACCCTGACGTCAAATTATATTAATTAGTATATCACGTTAGAACCTTTTATACATCTGTTATACTATTGATTAAATTTAGATGAGCTTAGATAAATAAATATTAATTTTGTTATTTTCTAATGAAATCGCTACTATATAAAACATATATATATCCAATTATATATTATTGCATGTAGTCAGAGCTAACGATCAATAAAATCTTATACCTACGTCATACTTTTCGGGAATAAGAGCCTCGGAATGACTCAAACTCAGGTAAGTGCCGACTTCGTACGTTTAAGTTAAAATTATTTTTATAATGGAATTTGTCTGTTATACTCGCTCGATATAGTCTATTCTTGAATGAAAGATATAACTCATTCTCAGTAGTCACAAAAGATATGAAACCGTATATAGCAGTGCTTCTCTAATGGATTTCAGGAGCTTGCCCTTTTTAGTATTAAGATATAACCTAGAACCTATCCATTAGATCCCTTAACCAGTGAATCCTTTTCATTGTGATATAACTTAATAATGTATTTGTATAAAATATTTATATAATAGTATTGGAATAAGGCGTTAACCATCTTAATAGATTGATAAAGAATATAATAATAGATAAAAAAGAAAATATAATAAATAAGATAAAAGATAATGATGAAAATAGTAAAATATAGATAGTAAGGAGATGAAATAATATATATAGAATTAGAAAAAAGTAAAATATAATAATAAAAGATAATTATAATAATAGTATAGATAATAATAAAAGAAGAAATAAATACTAGAAATAATATTAGAAATAAATATATATAATATATATATATATAATATGATATATATCAGAGGAATGGGTATAAAATAAGTACTATAGATACAATGTAAATATGTACTATAAAGTAAAATTTTTATATGAAAAACAAAAAAAAGATACTAAAAAAATGTACTATAATACCTATATAAAATGGTATAAAAACAAAAAAATGTACTTGATATAGAAAAATGTATAAAAATAGATACTTGGCCCTTTTGTGTACTTTGGTTGGTACATTGTGGGCTTGATACTTTGCCTAGAGATGATCTCCTTTGCGCCGGATTTTTCATGGTAAATCTTTCTGCCCTCAATTTTCCCTTTCCTGCTTAAATTATATGTTATGCATTTTTTCCGATACGCGGGTGTTGGTTCGCCGTTGCTAATTGTGGATGGTATTATGATGTTTATTATTCAGAATCGATCTGTCATGTCTACAAATATTCGTCCCTTTCTTGTATGAATTAGTTAAGGTAGGGATGTGTCATGGAATGGGAGCGTGATTCAAGTGAGTGATTAATAAACTGAAGTGTTGCATCAGCTCCTGATCCTATTCCTAGAATACAAAGTATAAGGACAACTTATACTCATATTATATGTAGTTTACTTACTGGTTCATATAGAGATAGAGAGAGTAAGTAGAGATAGAGATATAGAGAATATGAGAGATTAGAGTAGAGATAGATAAGAGAGAGTGAGTGATATAGGAGTAAGGTAGATGATAATATAGAATAGAAGATGAATATATATATAAGTAGATAGAGTTATATAAGAGATAGAGAGAGAGGAGAGCTTAGCCTTATTATCATCATCATACCTCTGTTTCCGTGTACCTCATCCTTCGAGGAGAACTCAAGACGTGCCACTCGTCTTTCCACACATTCTCATCCATTCTGTGTCCAACTTTCTGACCCCAAATTTAACAGCTTTGCTCGTATTTATTCTAACAGCTGTGCTCGTATTTATTTTAACAGCTGTGCTCGTATTTATTTAAATAGATATGCTCGTATTTATTTTAATAGCTGTGCTCGTATTTATCTTAACAGCTGTGTTCGTATTTATTTTAACAGCTGTACTCGTATTTATTTTAACCCTCTCGCTGAGGAAACAGTAATCGTATTTAATTATAATAGACGTGGTGTAGTAGTGAAATAATTAATGACACAATTTCGAATAAGACGAATAGTAGTCCCGAACTTTAATGTGCCTTAAACCACCCATTTGTAACTATGCCTCGTATTATTAGTTAAAGTCAACCGTGTCGTGAGAATTATACTTTATGACTATGCTGCTGGCTGCCGATAACTATGATTATACAAATATTCCCCTCTCAAGATGTCGTGTGCACGTAAAGTATGGAAAGACGCGACTCTCTGTCTTTGTATCCTATTACTCTCACTCCCTAAGTCATTTTCTCGCCCAGACTGTTGTAAGGTTCGATAGTCCCATTATCTTGCCCTCAAGGATGGTCGTGTATCGACATGTCAGTAGCTGTTCTGTTTTAGGAACTTGCCGGATAATTCTCACATACACCCTCAGAACTAATACGACCTGTCCATGAATATCTACTTCCGAATATTACCCTTGCGTTTTTTATTACAGTTCTCCGCGCCCTCTATTTAGTAACCTAAAGAACATCATATTTATCTCAACATCTCATTCCAAAGACATTTTACTTATATATATATATATATATGTACTATGATACTGCAATCCACTTATTCTGTCTGAGTGCTCTCTAAGCGCAGGTCTGATAATTACGTCACAACATACATTATTCAACCACTATTATTATAATCCGCTATATACTCAAAATCCGGTAACTTATTATAAGTCCGATATTCTTCGCACTATGACCGAAATC
>JABUQX010066773.1:30000-32500 GCA_015478945.1 Trachelipus rathkii | reverse complement strand
TGCATATGAGTAATGCGAAGCTAAGCCTATGAAGAGAATGGCTCACATTCTATATTTCTATAGGCCTATGACCTCTACCTCAATTGGAAATGTGAGAAAGATGTCTATAATTTTAGTTTTTATTTATTCATTTGAGGCTCCTAAAAATTTAACTAGTTATTTTCTTTAACTTTTACTTTATTTTAAATTCTCTAAAATTTATCTGAATTATTGTTGCTGTCATCATAAATATCAATTTTTATATAACCATATCTACAATCACTTCCAGTTTTCACAATATTACAAAAGTCAAATAAACCTTTGGCTGTACCAGCATCACCTAATTTCGTTGAAGAACCCTATTTTTGTTATCAGAGGAGCATTCTTTCGACACTTTCTGATCACTTTTTGAACAGATTTGTTTTAGAGTTCTCTGACATTGCTGAACAGCTTTTCTTTGGAACTTTATCCGGAATATCTACAATTTGTAACAGCTTATTCAATCACCTAAGATTTTTACTTAGGTTTTTGGAAAACGAATTCATGCTGTCTTCTAAATGTTCAAATATTATCCAACAAAATACAAAATTTTTGCACTAAAGTTGTTTCCATTCAAAGCTGAAATAGGTTGCCTGGAATTTCTCCAGACCAGATATGGTATTTCTCCACACAATACACCCTTCACCACGATGAGTAAGGTTTGATTTTGAAGGGTGGTTTATATATAAAGGTATACATAAGCTTACTGACCAGAAATGCCAAGAAATTTTCCGACAAATGAAATTAGTCGTGCTTGAAAAAGAAACACGACATAAATTGAGAAAATACAACGCATACTGTCTAACTCAAAATTTCACCATTTGACAGGTGATATCTTCAAACATATTTTACGAATAGAAGACAAGATCAGTAATTTCCTTAGAACACTTAAAAACAAAGTTTAAATATACCCGATTCCTTCTCTGTCTCTGGCTCCACCCCAAATATACTTTAGGTGTTTCCTAAAACCAATAAACCAGAACTCCCATTAAGACCAATACTCTCAGCCATCAATTCAATCAAGATATGGGTCCTGCAAAGTTTACATTACATTTCATAGAGCCTGTTACATCAAATTAATTCAGTATTAGAAACCCTTTCGAACTTGTCGATTTTATTACATCACTCTCGATTAATAGTTGTTACATGACGAGTTTCGACATCAAGTCGTCATTCATTAACATCCCAGGTAGAGAATCCTGTAAATTTATTAGCAATTACTTATTTTCCTCTAATAATTAAATCACTAACGGCCTAATTAGATCTCAGCTTATAAGGCTCCTTAACTTTATGACCGGTGACTAATTTTTCTGTTCAATTAAAACTTCTATTCCCAACTTGACGGCATAGCTATCGGTATACCATTAGGCCCTGCTTTTGCTAATTAATGCAATTCTTTTCTCTCACGAACGACCATGGTTGAATAAATGCCCTCCGGAATTCAAACCCATCATATACAAAAGATATATTGATGATTGCTTTGTTATGTTTTGAAATCAACATCAAGCTATATCATTTCTAGTTTTTTTCATCTTTAACATCAATCACTCCAATATCTTTTTTACAATGGAAGGTGTGCAGAATAATTCTCTACCATTTTTCGATATTTTAATTCATTTTCTTCTTCTTTTAACAGGAAACCTACTACCACCATGTCAGGCTCAATTTTTTAGTTTTCTCCCAACAAAATACAAACTTTTTGCTCTCAAATGTAGAACTTTCAGAGTTTTAAGACTCTGATCATCCAGGAGAAATTTTCATATCGAAATTCAGTATTTTATTCAATTTACTAACTTTAATCTATTTCCTCGACACAACTCTAGTAAAAAATTTACTTGACAGTCACTTCCGTCCAAAGCTCCATAAGTTCTTGATTATTACGTAAACAAATTATTTACTTTAAGTTTCCGTTTCTTGGACCCAAAATATAGTTTAACACAACAATAACCACTGGTTGCTAAATTCATACATATTCCGCTCTATACTTGCTGCAAGACTTCATAAGATCCAAGCCTCACATCTGCGTTGCAGCGGCCAAATGCCTGTTACATGGGCCAAACTAACCTACAGCTTTCACTCAGGAGCTCTCTAAGAACTTGGGCGTGTCCCATAGAACTGGCCTTCCATTTACATCCTCGGTGAATTCATCCAACCGGGACCACGCATCAAAACCCAAAACCACCATATCTTGCAAAAAAAAAAAAAAAAAACTTTCAAGTGGTGGCCTCAACAAGCAACTCCCTGAACAGAAGAGTTTTAGAAATCCTTTTCATCTTTAATCTTAAACCAGAATTCATTAGCGAGCAGTCATCAATTCCATTCCTCACTCACTGAGATTATCTCTCGAAAATTCGATCTAATTTTGCTAATATGTATGCATACACAGTATCTCTATTATTATTATTATTATTATTATTATTATTATTATTATTATTATTATTATTATTATTATTATTATTATTATTATTATTATTATTATTAT
>JABUQX010066773.1:7500-25000 GCA_015478945.1 Trachelipus rathkii | reverse complement strand
GAAGTCGTTAATGGTCACTCACGGAAACTATTTTAATCAAAATATTCTTCGAAACGAGTTGTATATAGTCTATGCAGAAGAAAACAGCAAACTTTTTCGAGATAAAGATGTAGAATCTATTTTGAAAAATATTGTGGAGAATGACTTATGTAGAACACTACAGCAAACTTTTAGATTTTTTAGTCTCATTGGTACCATTCCAGCAACTACAGCCTCAGTAGAAAGAAGTTTTTCATGCTTAAATCGCATTAAAAGCTGCTCACAAAATACCATAGGACAGGAACGCCTGTCATTCTTGTCTTTACTTTCAATAGAAAAGGAGCTTTTAACGAAGCTATCAAGTGACTAATCATGGCATGAAAAAATAATAGAAAGATTTGCTGCAAGAAAAGAAAGGAAAATTGATCTTCTTTATAAATAAATGTAATATTTAATATATAAGTATATATATATATATAGCAGCATATATATATATATATATATATATATAGAGATATATATATATATATATATATTATATATATATACATATATATATATATACATATATTCCTTGATCTTGCCCACTTCAAGAATTCCTTTGACCACTTATCGTCTTGTGATATATATTTATATATATATATATATTATTATTATTATTATTAGTTAGAGAGCAATATATATATTAGTTATATATATATATATA
The DNA here is from genome assembly GCA_015478945.1 of Trachelipus rathkii. Lineage (NCBI taxonomy): Eukaryota > Metazoa > Arthropoda > Malacostraca > Isopoda > Trachelipodidae > Trachelipus > Trachelipus rathkii. The sequence continues at coordinate 24,315 of JABUQX010066773.1, read as the reverse complement.
TATATTATTATATATATTATTAAGTTAATATATATATATATATATATTATTATTATATATTGTTATTATATATATATATATATATTATTATTGTTATTATATATATATATATTATATATACATATATATACTCTTTATATATATCTCATATATATGTATATTTATATTATTATTATATATATATATATATATATATTATAATATATATTATTATATATATATATATATATATATATATATATATATATTATATATTATTATTATTATTATATATTATTGGTTATATAAAAGAACTTACATATATATATGAAGAAGAAGTATATTATATATATATTTATATTGAGCACTTATATATATATATTATTATGTTATTATATATATATGTTAATATATATATATATATATACATATATATATATATATGCTACATAATACAATCCATGCCATAAGACATGTTGATTTGAGCTGTCAGGTCTTTTAAAACTGATAGTTCCAATGACTTTTATAAGTAGTTTTTTTTATTTATTATTATTTATTTTATTCCTCCTTTGTTCCCTTCCGATTGTGTTATACTCGTATATGCGAATTATTACTGAAGAATCGTCCTCAACATGGCTGTGGACTGAGTAAACTTTGTCTCTGTCAGATGATCATTTTATGCTTTTTCTTCTTGATATATATATATATATATATATATATATATATATATATATATATATATATATATATATATATATATATATATATATATATATATATATATATATATATATATATATATATATATATATATATTAATTTATAGATATATGTGTAGTCAAGCTTATATATATTCTTATATATACAATATATATATATATATAAGTATTATATATATATATATATATATATATATATATATATATATATATATTACTGCACCTATATATATATATATATATATATATATAGTAGCATATATATATATATATATATATATATATATATATATATATATATATATTATTATATATAATATATATATATATATATATATATATATATATATATATATATACTGTATATATATAGTTTGTTTTGTTTTTGTTTTGTTTTTTAATTATTATTATTAATTTACTTATTGACCTTCTCATGTGAGAAGAGAGTAGAAGGAACACTTCGAAAATCTGCGTAGCATTGGCAGTTATGAAGAGGTGATAGTGAATGAGTGTGGGTTTGATGGTGCAAGAAGAAATATATATTTTGGGGATGAGGTAATTAGTCGGGAAGAGGTTAATGGGTAGGGTAAGGAAGTTGATGAATGGTAAATCTACGGGTATAGATGAAATTTCTGGAGAAATTATCAAATATATAGGCGAGATGGTGATTGACCGGATTTGAAAGTTATGTAACAAATAGTTTATGGAGGGTAGAGTTCCGAAAGATTGGAGGAGAACGGTAATAGTACCCTTATATAAGGGTAAGGGGGATAAACGGATCTATAGAAACTATAGTTGAATGAGTTTATTGAGTGTTGTTGGGAAGATATATGCTGGTATTTTGGTTGAAAGAGAACGTCGAGTGACTGAGGGACTGATTGGTGAAGAACAAGATGCCTTGAGAAGTGGCAGAGGATGTGTGGATCAAATTTTTACATTCAAAAAAATGATTAAGAAAATGAGAGAGAAGAAGAATTAATTGTATGTAGGTTTAATGGATTTGCAACGGGTGTATGACATGTTTAATGGAGAAACTCTATGGCAGGTGTTAGTGATATATGGTGTTGGTGGTAGGCTTCTGAATGGAATCAAAAGTATGTATGACGATAGTGAAGCGTATGTAAGAATAAATGGAGTCGAAAGTGATAGGTTTATTATTAATAGCGGAGTGAGGCAGGGGTATGTTTATGTCTCCTTGGTCATTTAACTTGTATATGGATGGAGTTATAAAAGAATTGTAAATTGGGGTAGCATTGGAAGGTGTTAGAATAATGGAGAATGAAAGAGAGTGGAGGGTACTCTGCTTATTGGATGCGGATGATTTGGTTTTGTGGGGTGAACCTGAAGAGAGTTTGAGAGGATTGGTTGAGGAGTTTGGCAGGGTGTGAAAAAGGAGTGGTTTGAAAGTAAATGTAGATAAGAGTAAGGTTATGGTAGTGAGTGAGGAGAGTCCTCGGTATGAAGTCATATTAGATGGTGAGCAACTGGAACAAGTATCTGAGTTTAAATATTTAGGATATATGTTGGATGAAAAGGGAACGGGTGATGCAGATTGAAGTAGGAAAGTTGTGAATAGTAGGAAGGTGGCTGGTGCAATAAAATCCTTGGTGAATGTGAAAGTCTTGAAAGTGAATGTGAAAGTCTTGAGTGCGCTTTCGTTTTCAGTGAGGGTATGTTGTTACCTGTGTTAATATATAGTAGTGAATCTATGATCTGGAATATGAGGCATAGAGCTAAGGTGAAAAGTGTTCAGATGGACAGTCTTAGGAGCGTGTTGGGTGTGATAAGAATTGATGAAATGAGTAATGAAAACATTAGGAAGTTGTGTTCTGTGAAGAAAGGCGAAAATGAGAGAATAAACGAGAGTATGTTGAGGTGGATTGGCCATATAGGAAGGATGGATGATAGTCGGTTGGTTAAACGGATGTATTGTGGAGAGTGTGCTGTGAATCGACCGGCTGGGAGACCGATGAAAAAGTGGATTGAGTCAGTAAAGGAATGCCTCAAGGAAAGGGATGCGAGTTTGGCAGAGTCGAGATTAAAGGTGCATAACAAGAGTGAATGGCGGGGTTTTGTGAGAGGGTATGGTTGTGGTCTTTGCCCATAGGATAAACCTCACATCGACGAGATGCCACAGTGATTGTTCGTCGCAGTCTCGTGAAACCTCAGGTTGGATTTTTCTGACTGGGACTATTTCTCACTTGTTGATCGGATAAGTAGAAAAAATAATAGATCAATATTCACTTGGTGTGCGTGCATGATTGATAGTAGTATGTTATTATTATTATTATTTGGTTATTATTGGCTACATATACAGCAGATACATTATTGAGCATATTATTATATATATTAGTTATTATGGCTATACATATATTATTACATTTCATATTATTACTGGGAGTGAAGAAGGTCATATATATATTGGTGCTGTTATCGTTGGTAGTTATTAACATTCCTATTACATTTCACCTAAATTAACGCGAGCATATTGATATACATATATTACATATGTTATTATTATTATTATTACATATATATTATATTATTATATTATGCTGATAGCATACATATATTACTACATACATACTATTAATATTGGTATAGATTATATATATATATATATATGAGCATATATATATATATATATATATATGCTATATATATATTATATATATATTATTATATTATATATATATATATATATATATATATATATATATATATATATATATATATATATATATATATATTTCTAACTCATCTCATCAATAATCAAATTTCATGAGCATAGTCGGGCGAGATACATCTTTTTTACTTAGATAAATACTCAAAAAAAATTTTTTTTGTTGAAAATTGTGTTCCAGGGAAATCAAAAAAGTGATACTTGTAAGATATTATCTTAATTAAAATTTTGTGTCTCTCCTCAGACTACATAAGCTCTGAAAATTTCATTCTGTTTGCATGAGCAGAAAAAAATTATCTCAATTTTTCATTTTAAAAACCAAAAAAGTGGATTTTGAATTTCGACATTGCTGAGCACAAATTTCAAAAAACAAAAAAAAACTATTTCATGGATTCTCTAGGTAATAGACCCATCTATGTATATTCCTAGTTTGAAGTCATTTCGCAAAAAATTGTAGGAGTTGAATTGAAACATGTCAAAAACATAGGTTTTGAAAAAAATTAAAATTCTGAAAAAATCACTATAGACACAGAAAAACACTCGAAAACGACGTTTTAGAGGTCAGATCAAAATTGGCTGCAAATTAAGAATTTCATGTCCATTTTTAGGTGGGGGCTAAAATAGGGTGCTGCTGGAGCAAATATTGGACCATGCCCTTAATTAAATTTCTTTTTTGAATTATTAGCATTCTTTATATCATTGATTCCCAACTTGGACAATATCGCCCCCTGATGGCGAATGAAGCCGTTTGGTGGTCGATCAAAATTTAAAAATGCTTTTGGGGGCGATTTATATGATTTTGGGAGATAAGCATACTTTGTGAACCAACCTTTTTTATAAACGAACGAAAGTTCACGAAAATATTAAAGAATAATTAATCAAATATGGTATTTATGTTGTCCTTCTCACTATTGAAGTTTATACATGTTCCTTGTTAGTTTGCACAAGCACTATCGTTGTTGACGAAGAATTGCATAAACATGTCGTGATAGCAGCATGTCCCGACAGGATTCTATATATGAACGATTCAATTGTTTCACCAAACATCAAATAAATTGTTGATAGCCATCAAGTTCAACCATCTCATTAACCATTTTTGCATTTTTGTATACTATATTCGCAAAATATTTATTTTAGTTGTGGTACGACTTACACTGTTTTTTTTTTTAAGTATTTCCAAATTTTGTGTTTTGCATCCGTAAGTGATGAATCAAGTTTACATCTCGCCTTATCATTGACCAAATCATGTAGCTTCATTTTTTTTTTATAAAAGAACCTATGCTTTGAAAAACCTAGTCGTATCAGGCAGCATAATTACAATTATTTCATTAATTAAAAAAAAATTTATAAGTCCGACAATTATAGTCGGCGACTGAAAAATACATCTCCTAGGGGGTAATGGGCCCAAAAAGGCTGGGAACATCTGCTTTATATCTTAGGTGCATAATTATGCTAGAACATAGTTTTCACCAATAAATGAATATATATATATATATAAATATATATATATGTAAGATTTGTTTTTTTATATATGTTATGATAAAGCATATATATATATATATATATATATATAAATATAAATATATATATATATATATATATATAAACATATATATATATATATATATATATATATATATATATATATATATATATATATATATATATATATATTATATATATATTATTATTTTATATATATATATATATATATATATATATATATATATATATATATATATATATCATCTTCCTTTTTTCCCCAAGACTGGGGGTAAGGTGCGTGACATGCATCGGAAAAGAAAAGTAGTAGAAGAATATGACACAAGTCGAAAAGAAAGCCCAGCCTACCGCCCCGCCCCCTCTATACCTATTTGTGAGACTCGTCGCAGTCAGAAAATCCACCCTAGAGCTTCATGGGACCGCAACGAACCCTCACTATGGCACATCGTCAGTGTAGAGTTCATCCTCTGGCCCAGGTGGGCCACAACCATACCCCCCTCACAAAACCCCGCCATTCACTCCTATTATGCACCTTTATTCTCGCCTCTGCCAAACTCACATTTCTCTCCTCCAGACATTCCTTTACTGACTCAATCCACTTTTTCTTCGGTCTCCCAGCCGGTCGATTCCCAACACACTCACCACTATACATTTGCTTAACCAACCGACTATCATTCATCCTTTCCACGTGACCAAATCATCTCAATGTCCTTTCATTTATTCTCTCATTTATCTCTTCCTTCACACCACATAACTCTCTAATACGTTCATTCCTCATTTTATCAATTCTTCTCACACCTAACACGCCCCTAAGATTGTCTATCTGAACACATTGAGCTTTAGATCTATACCTCTTATTCCAGACCATAGTCTCACTACTATACATTAACACAGGTAACAACATACCCTCATGTAAGACCCTAGCGCACTCAAGACTTAGTCCCTTTACATTCACCAACGATTTAATTGCACCAGCCACCTTCCTACCATTCCCAACTTTCCTACTACACTCTACATCATCCGTTCCCTTTCCATCCAACATATATAATAAATATTCAAACTCAGACACTTGTTCTAGCTGATCACCATCTAACATAACTTCACACAGAGGACTGTCCTCACTCACAACCATAACATTACTCTTATCTACGTTTACTTTGAAACCCCTCCTTTTACACACCCTCCCAAATCTCTCTACCAATCCTCTCAAACTCTCTGCAAATTCACCACACAAAATGAAATCATCGGCATATAATAGGTAGGGCACCCTCCACTTACCTCCGTTCTCCATCGTTCTAACACAATTTCCTGCCACCCCATCTCTAATTCTTTCATAACCCAATCCATATACAAATTGAATAGCCAAGGAGACATAACACATCCATGCCTCATTCCGCTATTAATATTAAACCAATCACTTTTGATACCATTTATTCTTACACACGCTTCACTATCGTCATACATACTTTTGATTCCATTCAGAAGTCTACCACCAACACCATGTATTACTAACACTTGCTATGGAGCTTCCCTATTAATCCTGTCATACTCCTGTTGCAAATCCATAAAACCTAAATACAATTTATTCTTCTTCTCCCTTATTTTCTCAATTTGTTTCAGTCGTTTTGATCCACGCATCCTCTACCACTCCTAAACGCACCTTGTTTTTTACCAATCAGTCCTTCAGTCACTCGACCCACTCTTAATTAAATTTGACATCCGTATCGTCATCAGCATTTAATTGTCAAATCCATATGTCGCTACATTAAAGATTAATATAAAATATACTGTACATGTTCCAATGTTGTCGTTTAAAGTTAATTAAGAAGTAGGTTAGGAATTAAAAATACATCGTTTATCACTCGAAGTTGTAACTATAGTGTATGATCGGTCTTCACAGAATTCATTGTCTATCGTGTTTTCAGTCAAACATTTATTGGGGTCCATCTTACTATTTTTTTATTTTTTTTACTTTTTGGATTTCACTTTCTCCATCCTTATCCTTATATATTTTCTTTGTTACTGTCTTATTTAAACTTTGTTCTACTGTATAACCCTTTGAGCTCTTCCTAACTTTTTTATTTATGAAGTAATCTTATAATGAACCCTCACTCAATTATCAAAGCATTTTGGTTTCACGAGATTTTAAAAGAAGATAAATATTTTTTTTTTTGTTTACCTTTTTGCATTTATATGTATATTTTATATATATATAGAGCAGCATAGTTAGCTATACAGTATATATATATATATATATTATGAGTAGAGCATATATAAGGTTAAGAAGTTATTGGCTGATATACATATATATTGATACAGATGATATATAGCAGAAGATATATATATATTATATTATTATTATATATTATTATTGTTATTATTATATATACATATATATACATATATATTATTATTATTATATTATTATTACATATTATTATTATTATTATTATTATTGGCTACATATATTATTATTATTATTATTATTATATATTATATTATTATATATATATATTATTATTATTATATATTATTATTATATTATTATGTATATTATTATTATTGCTGTTGGTTATTATTATATTATTATAGTTATTATTATATTATTATTACATATATTACATACATATTACATATTATTATTGGAAAGATTTATTGTTACATACATTATTACATATATATTATTATTATATATATATATATATATATATATACATATATACATATATATATATATATATAGCATATATACATACATACATATTGCTGTTGTTGTTATACAGGGTTTTATATATGTATATACATATACATATATATATATGTTATATTGAAGGCTATATATTAAGCTATTAAGTTAGATATTATTACATATATATATATATATATATAGTATATATATGTTATTATTATTATTATTATATATATTATTATTATTATTATATATATTATTATTATATAAATATATATTACACATATTATATATATATATTATATATATATTATATATTATTATTATTATTATATTATTATTATATATATATTATTATATATATATATACAGGGCAGATAAGATAGAGAGGAGAGAGATATAGGTAGTAGAGAGAGTATATATATATGGTATATATATATATATATATATATATATATATATATATATATATGTGTTCATCTTATCGGACATTCTATTAGATATGTAATAAGCACTAATGTCTTTAAACTTTCTCACATTTAGGACGGTTGTTTTCATTTAGATATAAGAATGGATCTGTCTAGTGAAAATTTTAGAGAAGTCAACAAGATGTATCCCCTTCTCGACTTTTTTTACAGCTCATCCTTCAGCTGTGAAATATTCAAGTCTTGGTTACAGTGAGTTTGTCTACCAGTCTGACTTTCATCTTTGGTCAGGACAGTATTTAAGAATGTTATGTAGATTTACGGTAGGAAGAAAGGAAGATTAGATAGCATAACTTTTAGGGATAAGAATTATTGGACGTATCAATTTCTTAACAGGATAAATTAATTTTCTATTTTTATTATTTTATTTAATGAAACAAAATTAAACATTTTTGAACAACTTTTTTAAAAGTAACAAGCATCTAGAAATAAAAATATTTATTGTGAAATGTTCGGAAAGAATTCTCTCTTAGTTTTTATTGAATCCATACAAATAATATTTCACAATAAATATTGCTCTATAAAGCTTGCATTTTAAGTTAGTAAAGTTAAATTTCTAAAATATTGAAAATGCTGATTTTGATGACTGAAAATTCATGACCATGAGAAGAATTTTGTTGTTGAAAAGAAAAATCATATTTATTTACTTACAAAATGATCTAAGAAACTCGTTTTATTCATCAATTATTTTTCACGAAAGAATTGAAGATCTTGCCTATGTACTATACGTTAATAATCCCTTCAACTATAATATAATTATTTGCATTCTACTCAAAAGCTTTTTCAATAGAGAATGAAGAACAAGGTTACGAAATAAAACCACAATGTTAATAAGATAATTTATTTCAATATTAAATTCCTCTAAAGTTTTAATTTTATTAAAATGAATGTATAAATTCCAAAAAAGTTTATTAACACGTATGTAATAATAATAATAATAATAATAATAATAATAATAATAATAATAATAATAATAATAATAATAATAATAATAATAATAATAATAATAATAATAATAATAATAATAATAATAATAATAATAATAATAATAATAATAATAATAATAATAATAATAATAATAATAATAATAATAATAATATAAATAATAATAATAAATAAATTTTAAAATCCAATGAGATTTTAAAATTTGGGAGACATATATATGTTGATCTATAGGTGATTGACAGAGAAAACGAAGTGATGGAGTTAGGTTTTTCTGAAATTTAGATCTTCATTATTTCAAGCTACAGAGGGAATAAGTTAAAGGCTTATTGTGTGAACACTTAAAATAAAAGGAATAAAATATTATCTGTATCAGATGTACTCGTCTTAGTTAGGACATACAGAAAAAGAAAAGAGAGGATTTATGAAACTCCTTGAGGAGCACTTGAAAATGGAGAGGAGAGAGGTAGTGAGAGATTCTCTTACTGAAAGTAGATTTCAGTGAGAAAGTCGGAAGTAGGTGAGATAAACTGAGGTGATTAGGGCTCCCTGTGGAGAAAAATGTAAAGAAACTTAGAGAGATTTTAATAAATTTCTTTACTGATCTGAAGGATGAACTCGTTGTCTCGCCTCGTGGATTCCCATATAAGTACACAAATAGCTGGTACAGGTGTGAAATAATAATACTGAATAACTTGACCAAAAATATATTGCTGATTATTATGTCATCGGATAGAAGATAGCAAAAGATGTGAACGTGTTATTAAGTTCCCTTGAATCCTAATCTCATTGGTAGTTCAAATTTGAAGTTGAGACTAATAAAATACAAATAAGAGAGAAAGATGGTTACCTGTGTGTCAAGGTAGAGTTCTTGAAGGATCAAGAAAATACCTTAGCCGTGGAAAAGTTAAAAGGGAAATTTGAAGAACTTGAGAAAGAGGAAGAGGAAATGAGGAAATGACTGAAGAGAAGAACGGTAGAAAAAAAATATATATATTCAAGCTCTCAACAAGGTAGACAGGGTGAAAAGGAGAACAAAAAGAAGAACGCAGTTGGAAGTAGGAAAAATATACGTATAAGCAAAGAAGCTTTGAAGATACAAGAAGAAATTGAGTAATATCAACGATAGACAAGGGAAGATATTTATGAAGGCGAGAGACATAAATGAAAGGTTGACAAGTCATTTTAAAAGAATGCGAGGAGGAGAATGAGATGGTGGAGTAGTGAGGAACGGAAGAAGAATTTATAGGAAGCGAAAAAAATGAGATTAACGGAACATGAAAATAGAAAGACGCCAAGAGAGTGCACGAACATAATAGAACTGATCAAAAGAAGTGAGAAACTACAAAAAGTAGTTTTTAATTTTATAAATACTTGTTGGAGTCAGGGAAAAGTGCCAGAAAGATGGTTTAGAACTAAAATAGTCCCAATACATAGAGGGAAATGTAGAGCAAATTTTTATAAATATTACAGAAGAATATTTTTAATGGATCATACGAGTGTAATAAAGGTGTATTAAAGAAATTAAATAAAAAAAGATTGCGAGAATTAATAGTCACAACTTTGTAAGGAGAAGCATGAATACAAAAGGAACAGAAGTACAACCAATCGTATGTTTTTCTTTATTTAAATAGTGGTATAAAAAATGTGAGAAAATGATTGGGCATTTGTTTTCATTATATTTTAGAGGAGCCCTTTGATTCAGAATTCAGAGAAATATCATGGATTGAAAATTAAGAAGAGCTCTTTGAAGCATGCATGATATCTGTGAACGCAAAGTAAGAACTGACTAAGAAAACAGCAAATGATTTGATTTGAAAACGTAATAAATCAAAACGGAGAATTGTTGCCACTATTGTTAATATCGTATCTAAATACTGTAATAAAGAAGGTAAGAGAAGAACTGCAGACCTTCATGGAGACATTAAGGAGTATACTGGTGATCTGTGGGGCTAGAATGAAAGGAAGTCGAAAGTGATGAATGATATAGATATTTCGGAGGAGTTTTTATTGAGGAATTAGAAAAAATTGTGGAGATTAATGATAGGATAGCGTTTTCAGCTGGGCAATTGGGGCTTGTATCCCATCATGAGAGCTCAACGAATGAGTGTGGCTCGCAAGGGTGAAGAATACGATAGTGTATTTATATGTTTTTATGGGTATGGGATTGAAACCTCAATTACTACAAAAAAAGAAGGAAGAGAAGATCATTAGACCTATAGGGGAAAAAACTGGAAGAGATAGAAAAAGAAAAGAATGAAAAGAAAGAGATAGAAAAAGAAAAGAATGAAAAGAAAGAGATAGAAAAAGAAAAGAATGAAAAGAAAGAGATAGAAAAAGAAAAGAATGAAAAGAAAGAGATAGAAAAAGAAAAGAACCTATGAAGAAAGTGTAGGATTCAGTGGAGGATTCCTTAGGAATTCAAACGTTAATGGAGTAACAGATGCCACAGGGCAAAGGAAGAAGGAAGGGAACTCTGACTCGGGTAACAGGCATAAAAGGCTTTCTGGGAGAATATGTAATATGTAAGATTGCAAATCAGTAAGTAAGAAGAAGTTAATAATAATAATAATAATAATAATAATAATAATAATAATAATAATAATAATAATAATAATAATAATAATTATAATAATAATGGTTGAAAGAAATACTTTCAGGAGGTTTGAAAAAGCATCAAAATCATACATTAAAATAATAATAATAATAATAATAATAATAATAATAATAATAATAATAATAATAACACACACACACACACAATAATAACACACACACACACAATAATACTAATAATAATAATGACATTAACTGCGTGTTGACAGTCCTCTGGTAGATTCCCCAGAGCCCATTGTCAAGATTGACTTGCCTTATTCTTCTGGGAAGATAGTAATCTTTCAGAGAAAAATGGTAGATTTTCTTTTAGCTCCTCGTTGGTCTAGTGGTAACACGCTTGGCATACTAACTGCGAGGGTGCGGGTTCGAAACCCAAAAAGGGGAGTTTATTGTTCTTACCATTTTACGAACTGTGAGTGTATGTTAGCAGTTAATTTGTTACTGATATATATATATATATATATATATTGCTAGATATATATATATATATATATATATATATATATATATGATATATATATATATATATATTGGTTATACATATGTTATTGGTATATATCAGCAATAATTAGACATCACGCGCCTGCAAATGGTAAAGAATCAATAAACTCCTCTCTACAGCTTCGCGAATCGCACTCGCAGCGCCGGGCGCAGCCAATACTCGATCAACGAGTAGCTGTGAAATTCACCACGCGCCCTGAAAAGAGCTCCTGTCCCGCAGCCGCAAAGTCAATCTGACAGTGACCTTCCGGCACGCCACTGGGTCAGTAGCAGGCGCCACTGGAGTAACGGTATCGCACCGCCCCAACTGCCAATACACCACAGCCCGCGGCCGAAGAACACTAGTCCTCTTCTAGCTGCGACTGCACCCGTGCAGCAGGCGCCAGCGTAAGAAACATTTTGATCAACGAGAGGCTATAAAGGAAACTTCTGGCCATTTTTCTCTGAAAAGATTACTATCTTCCCAGAAGATAGTAGCACCCTGTGCGACCCTTGACCCGAGTGGGGGCGGGGAGATCTACCAGAGGTCACTGTCAAGATTGACTTGCCTTATTCTTCTGGGAAGATAGCAATCTTTCACAGAGAAGAATGGTGGATTTCCTTTATAGCCTCTCGTTGGTCTAGTGGTAACACGCTTGGCATACTAACTGCGAGGGTGCGGGTTCGAAACCCAATAAGGGGAGTTTAATTGTTCTTACCAGATGGCGATCCGTGAGTGCATGTTAGCAGTTCTAAATGAAAGCTACTGATACTGTAAAATTCTAAGAACAATTAAACTCCCCTTGACCCGAGTGGGGGCGGGGAGATCTGCCAGAGGTCACTGTCAAGATTGACTTGCCTTATTCTTCTGGGAAGATAGTAATCTTTCAGAGAAAAAATGGTAGATTTCCTTTTAGCCTCTCGTTGGTCTAGTGGTAACACGCTTGGCATACTAACTGCGAGGGTGCGGGTTCAAAACCCAATAAGGGGAGTTTAATTGTTCTTACCATTTTACGAACTGTGAGTGTATGTTAGCAGTTCTAAATTTGTTACTGATACCGTTACTCCCCGAGTAGCACCCTGTGTGACCCTTGACCCGAGTGGGGGCGGGGAGATCTGCCAGAGGTCACTGTCAAGATTGACTTGCCTTATTCTTCTGGGAAGATAGTAATCTTTCAGAGAAAAATGGTGGATTTCCTTTATAGCCTCTCGTTGGTCTAGTGGTAACACGCTTGGCATACTAACTGCGAGGGTGCGGGTTCGAAACCCAATAAGGGGAGTTTAATTGTTCTTACCATATATATATATATATATATATATATATATATATATATATATCACAGTTATATATATATATATATATATATATATATATATATATATATGCTTCAAAGAATGACCATTTAGCAACTTTACAAAAGAGACATTTAAAGAAATAGAAGACCTATCAAAAATGACATTTATGCCCTTTTTGCGTTCAACCAGCGAAATACATTTACATTTCTTTTCATACCATAACATTACTAATTATATATTGAATAACTATATACAGCAATTTTCACCCTCTTATAGACCAAAGGCTTAATTCTTGCTACAAATTGATAAACATACTGGTAATGAGCAACTGAGCATACTCAATAATAGTATATAAATTTTTTTCATTGCAGAAATTTAAAACTTTGAAGAAAAACAATAATAATAATAATAATAATAATAATAATAATAATAATAATAATAATAATAATAATAATAATAATAATAATAATAATAATAATAATAATAATAATAATAATAATAATAATAATAATAATAATAATAACAATAATAATAATGATAATAATAATAATAATAATAGAAAAGGTGAATCGAAATTTGTTTTGATGTAATTTTTGCGTGATTTCTCCAGGTTTATAAATACGTTCCTATGATTTTCATCAACCTTTTTGAGAACAATTCTAAAATAAAATAAAATTGTCGCTGTTTTCAATAATCCAAGCTTTCGTCCACTCACGTTGGACATTTTCAAGGATATGACTTTATTTTAATAATGAAGCTTAAATTTTAAAAATTATAACAATTTTACAAAAATAATAAGTAAATTAAAAATTACTAGTAAATATACAAAAAAACAATAATAGAGTGTCTCTCTCTCTCTCTCTCTCTCTCTCTCTCTCTCTCTCTCTCTCTCCTCTCTCCTCATATATATATATATAATATTATATAAATATATATATATTATTATTATATTATTAAAGTTATTATTATTACATTTATATTCTATTAATACTAATTAATACATATAAAAAAAATATATGATTAGTTGATGCTATGCTAGTATGTTATTATATACATATATTATATATATATATATATTATTATTACAAAGCCCAAATTATGTTATTGTGCATATATATATATATATATATATATATATATATTATTATTATATACATATATATTATTATTACATATATTATACGTGTGAATGTTTAATAAAAGTAATCTTTCATAATCTGTAACTGAAAGATTACATATATGTTATATGCTATTAGTATGGAGATATATACTAAGCCTCATAATACTACTATGTTGTTACATATTATTATATTATTATATATATGTTATATATATATATATATAGAAATATGTTATTTATATATACATATATATATATTATTACATATCAATCTCACACGTCTACATATATATAATATATATATATATATATATATATATATATATATATATATTAAGATGACTGAACATCTTAATGTATTTGATGTTGATGTCCGGCCTAAGTTTTCTTATGAGTAAGGACTCCTTCAATTTAAGCTCACAAAGATCACTCTTTATTTGCAAAATTTTTAAATAATTTGCAATGTCGTTTTATGAGACTTTTCATGGTCAACATGCTTGTGTTGCTGTATCTTAATTGGTCTGTACTTGTGTTGCAACATACTCTATTGTAGTTTATTTCGTCGTAAAACTAATATACGACGTTTCTTCTACTTTCATTGCAGGAGAATAATTGATATACGAGGTTTGTACACTCACTGTCAGAGAGTCAACAAGTGCTGAAACAAGAAGATAATTTTGTAGGTTTGTAGTAGTAGCTCCTTGGTATGATTGAATCGTTATTTTCACCTTTAAGATGTTTCTTTAAAATGAAAATTAAAATGAAAATAAAAATTGGAAATTAAAATCAGTGGCTCTATTCAAAGGGATATTTACATAAAAAGAAACAACACGGATATGGGAGTCTATACGAATTTTGAATCATATACTCCTCTCGACTATAAAATATAAATAATAAAACACTTATCTACAGAGTCCACAATTGGGATCTTTTAATGCAGAAAGAAGAAGAAACGGTGAAAATTACATTGAGCACATTAAGTGAGCCTGAAAATAAACCTGCAGTTAAAAATCAAATCTTCTATTACAAAAATGAAGTAGTGGGTCCTATAAAAATTAGAAATAAAAAAAATAAAGAAATAAAAATAAAAAAACATTTTAAAGAAACATGTTAAAGGTAAAAATAACGATTCCATCATACTAAGGAGCTGCTACTACAAACCTACAAAAATTATCTTCTTGCTTCAGTACTCTTTAAGTTATCTCCTCTGCCAGTGAGTGTACAAAAACGTCAGGATGGGTCAATTATTCTCCTGCAATGAAAGTAGATGTAACGCCGCTTATATCGGATACACAGAAATAAACTACAGCAGAGTATGCTGCAACACAAGTACAGACCACTAAGATAAGAAACACAAACTTGTTATACTATCTATATGATAAAACGACATTTTAAATTATTTAAAAATTTTGCAAATAAAGAGTGATCTTGTGAGCTTAAATTGAAGGAGTCCTACCTCTTAAGAAAACTTGGACGGACATCAACATCAAATGCAATGAGATGTTCAATCACCCTAATATTTTTATCATACATATTATTATTAGTTATTGGCTATTGGCTATATATATTATTATTATGTTGTTATTATTATTATTACATATATATATATATTATTATATTATTATTAGATAATATATATATATATTATTGTATATTATTATTATATATATAATATATATTACATATATATTATATATTATTATATTATATATATATTATTAGTTGAAAGAAGAATAATATATATATATATTATTATATTATTACATATTGTTATTATTATTATTATATATATATATATTATTACATATATATACATATATATATATATATATATTATTATTATATTATTATTATTATTATTACATTTATATATATAGAGTATATATATATATATATATATTATATTATTATATATTAGAGTATATATGAGAGAGAGAGAGAGAGAGAGAGAGAGAGAGAGAGAGAGAGAGAGAGAGAGAGAGAGAGAGAGAGAGAGAGAGAGAGAGAGAGAGAGACATATCCTTGAAAATGTCCAAAGTGAGTGGGACGAAAGCTCGGATTATTGAAAACAGTACCTTAATTTATTTTAGAATTCAAAAAGTTAAGTTGATGAAAATCATAGGAACGTATTTAGAAACCTCTAGAAATCAGGCAAATAATAATAATAATAATAATAATAATAATAATAATAATAATAATAATAATAATAATAATAATAATAATAATAATAATAATAATAATAATAATAATAATACCACATGGAAATATACTCTTAAAAATAATAATAATAATAATAATAATAA
>JABUQX010066773.1:0-2500 GCA_015478945.1 Trachelipus rathkii | reverse complement strand
CGTTTAAATATGGCCACTTAAAAGATGTTTGGCAAACCACCTGAATGGAATGACTTCCTTTGAGAATATAAATAAGCTCTTAAACGAAAAGAATGATTTATATTTTATCATTCATCAAATTTCACGAAGAAATAATTAATCATACTAACAATTTTTATTACTTTTCATAATGTCGATATGACAAGAATGAAATTCTATATATGGATATGAACTCAGCGCCTCTAATGCCAAAAATTTAATAGAATCAAATGAGTTTCTGAAATCTGTAATTTATTCTTGTTCCTCTATACTTTAGTATTCTTCCCCGAAATCTTGAATCATCTTTCGCATTTACAATTCTATATCCCTACCATTATATTTTAAATTAATGGGAATAATTTCAAAATCAATATTGATTAAATTAGAATTTAAGAAAGATTTGTTAAGTCAAATATGTTTTGTTAACGAAGTCAAGTCCTACTAAACATTTTAATTAAAACGTGATAAATTTTTAATTTAAAATTAAAATTAAGAAGACTCATATCACTAAAGAACAAATTTAAAACATAATAAAACATGATACATAAAACTCCCTTTCACGTAGTCTATAAAATCTCTGTCAAAATTTAACTTTTTCTTTAACCAAACACTGAGAAATAAGGCTCTTTTTTATTATTCTCTACACCTCAGACCTGCTTAAGAGCGTCTACAACATTAAATTACTTAAATTAAAGAATTATATTATAAACGTTGAAAAATTAAGAAGAAAATAATTACCTTCCCGACCTAGAATTGGCTGGAATATACTTCCGTCCATAAGCAGAATGTCGTTGGTGTGGCAAGTTCGTAAGAAACATTGAGGACATTGCTGAGCCTCTTCGAGCTCCTGTTGTTCGGTAAAGTATATAGTCGGATACATATTTTCTTACAACTGCTCGTACCTGATATATATATATATATATATATATATATATACTATATTATATATAATATATATTATAATATATTATTGTATAGAAAAGACAGCATATATATATATATATATATTATATATATATATATATATATATATATATATATATATATATATATATATATATATATATTAATATATAATAACGTGCGCTAACCGTAGCCTGAATTTTACAAACAAATAAGAAACGTTACGGACGAGAAGATCTTACCCATTGTCTTAACCATTTGGCCACTCCAGAAAGCCCAAATAATTTGCTTCAAGCAGAACTTCTAAACCACATGGTCCCCATTGAGGCCACCACCACGTTATCACCGTGTCTTTCCCTCGTTTTGCAATCAACTGCAGTTGAGTGCATTATATTTATTTAAAAAAATTGCAAAGACGAGGGAAAGACATGGGTGCGAAATGTTAGTGATGTCTCAATGGGGACCTGTGTTTAAAAGTTCGGTTTGAATCAAGATTTTTGGGATTATTGGAGTGGACAAATGGTTAAGACAATGGGTAAATCTTCTCGTCCCGTAACGTTTTTATTTGTTGTAAATATCAGCCGGTTAGCGCAAGTATATATATATTATATATATATATATATATATATAATAATATATATATATATATTATATATATATAATTATATATATATATATATATACATATATATAATATTTATTATATATATATATATAATATATATATTATATATATATATAATATATATAAATATATATATATATATATCAGGTACGCAGCAGTTGTAAAGAAAATAATGTATCCGACTATATACTTTACCGAACAACAGGAGCTCGAAGAGGCTCAGCTATGTCCTCAATGTTTCTTACGAACTTGCCACACCAAAGACATTCTGCTTATGGACGGAAGTATATTCCAGCCAATTCTAGGTCGGGAAGGTAATTATTTTCTTCTTAATTTTTCAACGTTTATAATATAATTCTTTAATTTAAGTAATTTAATGTTGTAGACGCTCTTAAGCAGGTCTGAGGTGTAGAGAATAATAAAAAAGAGCCTTATTCTCAGTGTTTGGTTAAAGAAAAAGTTAAATTTTGACAGAGATTTTATAGACAACGTGAAAGGGAGTTTTATGTATCATGTTTTGTTATGTTTTAAATTTGTTCTTTATTGATATGAGTCTTCTTAATTTTAATTTTAAATTAAAAATTTATCACGTTTTAATTAAAATGTTTAGTAGGACTTGACTTCGTTAACAAAACATATTTGACTTAACAAATCTTTCTTAAATTCTAATTTAATCAATATTGATTTTGAAATTATTCCCATTAATTTAAAATATAATGGTAGGGATATAAAATTGTAAATGCGAAAGATGATTCAAGATTTCGGGGAAGAATACTAAAGTATAGAGGAACAAGAATAAATTACAGATTTCAGAAACTCATATGATTCTATTAAATTTTTGGCATTAGAGGCGCTGAGTTCATATCCATATATAGAATTTCATTCTTGTCATATCGACATTATGAAAAGTAATAAAAATTGTTAGTATGATTAATTATTTCTTCGTGAAATTTG
>JABUQX010066772.1:5000-23536 GCA_015478945.1 Trachelipus rathkii | reverse complement strand
AGGTGGACTTTATAAAGCCCCTTTTCAAATTTAACTGTCCAACAATGAAATCGGGCTCAAAATTAGCGTATTCTTATGTATTTCCACACATTCTTATGATACAAAAAAATGATCGATTAGCTCTTTCTTTGGATATACAGTGACATTTAATTTTTTAGGGTCTACATATGTAGTAGGAAATTTTGTTTTTGGTAGTTGTCAAACTTCCCAAGTGACATAACAGAACGTTCCCCAAATGTTTGTAGGCTAGAAGCATAATAGCTGTTAATGTGACTATGAGTTTTATATCGTTTATGTTTTATTTTTTCAGAATTTCTAGTTTAGGAGTTCTTTTGAGGTGTAAAATTTGTTATATCAAAATGCCACGAAAATGTGTAAATTTAGGGAATAATTTTTGTTACTTATGTGGTGAAATAACATTTTCGTCACAGAAACACAATCTGACACTTCTTGTGAAGCCTGTCTATCAGCATTATTTTGGTATGAAGGTACGAGACCAGGATAAGCCATGGGTTCCACATATATGCTGAAACTCTAGTTCAGTTATATTACGAAAATGGCCAAAAAATAAAAAACGATGTATGGCTTTTGCTGTGCCTATAATTTGGTGGGAGCCTACAAATCATACAGATGACTTCTGCTTGACTCCACCTATAAGGAGAGAATTGTCAAGGAAAAAGAGAGGAACAGCTAAGTACCCGAATATTCCATCTGCTATTCGACATTCAGATAGTCAACCAGCTACTACTCCATCTCAACATTATTAGAATGAAGTAGAAAATGAAGACAGTTTGAAAGAAGAGGAACCCAACAAGCCTTCCACATCCCATGACCCAGATTTTGAGATAAACGATGATACACCGCACCGACTGAGTCAAGCGGAATTGAGTGATCTCATTCGAGACCTTGACTTGTCAAAGGAGAAGGCAGAACTTCTAGGGTCAAAACTACAGCAATGGAATCTTCTTCAACTTGATATCAGGATCTCACAGTACAGAGAACGTTCCTTGTTTGAGAGGAAAAACAATCTGGTTGTTTGCTGCGACGCTAATGGCTTGATGAAATGTTTGAATTTGAACCATGATCCAACTGACTTGAGCCTATTCATAGACTCCTCCAAGCTGTATTACTACACAATGGCAGCAGTCTTCCTTCTATTCCGATGGCCAAGCAGTTCACATAAAGGAGACATATGCAAACATGACAGCCCTCCTTGACTCAATCAAACATGGTGAACACAGGTGGAAAATCTGTGGTGATCTCAAAATCATCGATGTACTCTTAGGATTGCAAAAGGGGCACACTAAATGCTGCTGCTTTCTATGTATGTGGGACATTATGGAAAGGAAAGCACATTACATTCAAGCAGACTGGCCTGCAAGAAATCTTGGCTCAAGCGAGAAAAATGTCGTTGCCGAGTCTCTCGTGGACCCAAAAGACGTTCTTCTTCCACCTCTTCATATAAAGCTGAGTCTCATGAAAAATTTTGTCAAAGGTATGAACCAGGAAGGAGAGGCCTTTAAGTACTTACGAGATAAATTTTCTAGATTGAATGATGCAAAGGTTATGGAATGTACTTTTGTTGGGCCACAAATTCAACAACTTGTAAAGGATCCTGCGTTTGCCGAGCTTTGGAGGGGAAAGAAAAGGAAGCTTGGGAAGACTTAAAGGGAGTTATACCTGGATTCTTAGGCAATTAAAGAGACAATAAGTACACTAAGTTGGTGACAGTGCTATTGGCAAAATACCATCAACTCGGATGCAACATGTCCCTAAATATCCATTTCCTCATATCTCGCCAAGACCTTTTCCTTTCTAGTTGTGGAGCTGTCAGTAATGAATACGAAGAAAGATTTCGTCAGGATATTTTTGTAATGGAACAAAGATATCAAGGCCGTTGGAATAAAGCTATGCTTGGGGATTACTGCTGGTCTGTGTGTAAAGATGCTCTGAAACTCACTTACAAGAGGCAAGCCAAAAGAAAATTATCTCACGAGGCCACCCCAAGATACTTTTCACACCGAACCACCTGTCAGGAATTCATCCATAAATTTAGATATCTTAGAATGAAACTGTCATTAACAATATTTAAGATGAACTTTCAATGTTGTTGGCATATGTAATTAGGATGTATCGTTTTCTCTTAATCCGTAAAATAATATATTTCCACCTATTGTATATCACATAAACTAGAGCTAATAAAGATTTTACCTTGTCATATTCGTTTTTCTTACCCCAAAATTGGTAAGATTACACACTAATAAAGTTAAGGAAACATTCAAAAACAAATTTTTTTTGTTGCCCAGTGAATTAATAATCTTATTCAGGACAAACAAATTCATTGTCCTGGCGAACATTTCCAAAGCCTTTTTCTAAATCAGATTAAGGTTAGAAGATGACAGGAATCCAATCTGTTTCTTCGGGGGGGAAAATGTTAAGTTGCCTATCTTAACGCACCATATTCTTTGTGTTGCCTTTTACTCTTACACTCTAGGCACCGTGATTCAATATTACCCTAGAAAGTACCCTCCAGATCTCTATGCCTCTCTTCTTCAGAAAAATCTTTATGTTGGCAATATATTGTAATTTACTTCGTCTATCAACAGATTGAAAATATTAATCAGAAAGCCACCTCACGAGTGAGTGAGGAGGTTTCAAATTGTGCTTATGTAATAACAATTTTCCTGAACTCCAGAAACTATTCCAAAGGTCTTCTACTTACATTCTCTATACATACCTGCCACTATTCGCCGACATCTATATATGAAGAAAACTAAGGAGATGGAGATGAGGTCGAACGACTTAATAGCTCAAGACATGAAAAGTTCATAGAAGTTGAGCAAAAATCTCAACTCTCCAAAACTAAAAAAGATGTCTTCAAAAGATCTTGTTTCAGGTCGTGTGACTACAATTTAACTATTAACAATAGTCCAGATATTCTCTGGACAAACAGTAAAGTCGCACTATTGAGGAGAAAAACTGTTTATTTGTTTAAAATTTTCTGTGTTTCTGGCTTTATAGTGTTTGCCACAAATGTATGTTGAGTGGACTACCAGGAATCAAATTTAAAAAGCTGAACATTTTTTCAGCCTCATAAATTACCATTCATTGAGTTCAAAATAAAGGATTATAGACCAAACAGAATTTTTGTGAAAAATTTAATTCCAGATGTTCATACAATGAGTTACTCTCTTAAAGAAAAATATTCTTTAAGTCCAAAATTTTTGCTGGTCAGAACAGAAGATGATTCAGTAGGCCTTCTAACAAGTGGAATATCGATCAAGGGGTTTCAATAGAACTTTTGGACCAAAACGCCAAAATGGCTTTCTTTAAATATAGTTGATTGAACTGGCAATGGCTTCGATAGTATAAAACTGCAGTTTAGAGAAAAAAAATGAGACTCCTGTGATCGACTTTTCAAGATATTGAAATCGGCACACTGTTCATCGAAAAGTAACTTTGCTGTTCAAGTTTGGAGGTGTGTCAGATAATTATGATTTTAAAGCTCGTTTGAATTGTTTGAAAACAATATAAAGAAATTAATAGTTTTAAAAAAAAATCAATTTTATTTAAATTATATATATATATATATATATATATATATATATATATATATATATATATATATAATAATATATATATTATATATAATATAATATATATAATATAATATATATATAATATATATATATAATATATTATAAATATATATATATATATATTATATATATATATATATATAATAATATATTATAATAATAATATATATATAATATATATATATATATATATATTATATATATATATATATTATATATAGGTATAGATATGTATATATATATATATATATATATATATACTTATATATATATAATATATATATATATATATATATATATATATATATACATATACTATATATATATATTTATTTTAAATATATATATATATATATAATATATATAATATATATATATTGGTATAAATACCCTGGGTTCTTAAGGTTACATTATAGTAGTAAAGGGAGGCACAACTAACGCCCAAAACTGACAACCCGGAAAGTTGCAACCGGAAGTTGCACCATTGGTTGCCAAGGCAACATTTGCAACATTCTGTATTGCCGCAAGCTTGACGTTGTCAAACCGTATGGATTGTCAAGGTCGGTGAGACCGGATTTAAGGTCTGGAAGACCGTCTTCGAGGTTTTGAACCTGAACTAAAGGATTTTAACCCAAAAAGAAGAATTAGCCCCCCAAAAAGGGGGTTTTTGATCCTAAAAAGCTTTAAATCTAATAGATAGATGCATTTTTGATGGTTTCAATCGATTTTCGATGTTTTATTACCCCTATAATCAATTTTAAAATCGTCTTTCTCGTGCTATGGTTGACTGAAAAATATAAAAGAAAGAAAATTAAAATTAATAACATTTATTAGATGTATGTTGTTAGTTACAGTTGCCATTATTCGGAGGGGTATTGGAAAATACTGGAATCCTGGAAGGATTCCAGGAAACTGGAAAACTGGAAAGTGACTTAATGGAAACTAGAAACTGGAACCCCCCCAAAAAAAAAAAAAAAAAACAAAAAAAAAAAAAAAATTAAAAAAAAATATAAAAAAAAAAAAAAAAAAAAAAAAAAAAAAAAAAAAAAAAAAAAAAAAAAAAAAAAAAAAAAAAAAAAAAAAAAAAAAAACTAATAAGAAAAAAAATATATTTTAATAATAAATAAATAAATAATAAATAGTTTGCGCGAAGGTATCTCTTTTGGTTGTTTGTTTGTGCCGCCGCCGCCGCCTCCGTCTGCCTGGAATGAAGGTTCCGGGTGAGTGCACCCCTTCGGAGAAAGGGGTGCTGGTTCCTTCCAGATAGGAAATTTCTCAAAGTTGAAATGCACGGAGTGCGTAAGAGAAGAAGGAGGAATGGAGGAAGGAGGAGGAACGAGAAAGGAGAAAGAATGGTGTGAACCCCCCGAGGAGGGTTCCCCAACTGAAATAAAAAGAAGTTTAAATGCGCACGGAGTGCATAAGAAGAAGAAATGCAAGAGAAGAAGGAGGAAGAAGAGGAATGACAGAATCGGAAGAAAGAGGAACGAGAAAGGAGGAAGAATTTGTGTTTGGAACCCCCCTGGAGGAGGTCCCCAACTGAAATTAAAAGAAGTTTTAAATGCACCGGAGTGCATAAGAGAAGAAGAAGAAATTTGCACGGAGCTGCATAAGGACACCTGAGAGAAGAAGGAGTAGGAGGAAGGATGAGAAAAGAGACCAAGAGAAAGAAGACATAGTTGGTTCGCCGTCACAGTTGCTGAACCGGTGCGGTGCTGAGTTAGTAAACATTCGTTTAGCAACGAGGACTGACATTTCTATCTTCAGGAAATCTCGTTTTTTTTTTCTCGTTTGTTTAAACTTTAACTAGAAATATATTTCTGACGTTTTTAAAACACACAGTTTCATGTTTACATTTATGCTTTATGTTTTTTTTGTTTCAATTTAAATTTTTAATACTTTTATATATTTGTTTGCTTAAATAATTTTGTACATAAAAATTTATTCTTTTTATTTTTTAACGTAAAAAATTTGCATTATTACATACCTTAAAGCAAGTAAATCAGTAAATCTAGTAAATCCAATAAAATCAGTAATAAATCAGTTAAATCAAACCACCCACTCTATCCTCCCACCCATCCATGATCTATTGAATCTATTGATCTATTGATCTATTGTCTATTGATCTAATGACATTTGTTATAACAGTAACACAAAAACTTTTATTCTTTTTTTTGTTTCTTTAAACATTTTGTTTTTACATAAAAATTTATTCTTTTTATGTTTATAACTTAAAAAATTTGCATTTTTACATACCTTAAAGCAGTAAATCAGTAAATCAAACCACCCACTCTATCCTCCTACCCATCTATGATCTATTGATCTATTGCATCTATTGATCTATTGATTCCAAGTCATAGTTTTGATGTATAACATATATCAAAAACTTTTATTTATTTGTTTTACTAAAAAAAAATTTATTCGTTTTATTTTAAACTAAAAAAATTTGACATTTTTTACATACCCTTTAAAGCCATGTAAATCAGTAAATCAGTAAATCAGTAAAGCAGTAAATCAGTAAATCAGTAAATCAAACCACCCACTCTATCCTCCTACCCATTCGTGATCTATTGATCTATTGATCTATTGATTCAAGTCATATTTTGTATAACATAACACAAAAACTTTTATTTATTTTGTTTTGTTTCTTTAAACATTTTTGTTTTTACATAAAAATTTATTCTTTTTATGTTTATAACTTAAAAAATTTGCATTTTTACATACCTTAAAGCAGTAAATCAGTAAATCAGTAAAGCAGTAAATCAGTAAATCAAACTACCCATTCCACCCTCCTACCTATCCATGATCTATTGATCTATTGATCTATTGATCTATTGATCTATTGATTCAAGTCATATTTTTTATTAAAATTGTTATGTTTTACATACCCTAAAGCAGTAAATCAGTAAATCAGTTAATCAAACAGCCCTCCTACCACCCTCCTACCCTTCCATGATCTATTGATCTATTGATCTATTGAATCCTATGATTCATGTCATATTTGATAACATAAGCAAAAATAAATTCTTTGGCGTGTAGCTGTTGTTGTTGAAATGTCACCTTTGTTGTTGCATTTGTTGCAGTTGTTGATGTTGTTGTTGTTGAAATGTTGTTGTTGTTGTTGAAATGTTGTTGTTGTTGTTGTTGTTGTTGTTGTTGCTGTTGTTGTTGTTAAATATATAAAACGTTCAAGTTAAATGAAAATATACAACACTTTTTCAAACATATCTCTAAAATATTAATGTTAATTTTACATTAACATTGAAAACTTAACAAAAATATATCTCATCCTAGCCTAACTGACATACAGCATTCATTAACAACGTAACTAAATTAGAAGTTTCAACTTACCAGCAGAATCAGCATTAGCAATCTCAATCTTCTTTACTATACACAACCTCACAAAATATAATTATTATTAATTATTAATATTATTATTATTATTATTATTTATCTATTATTATTATTATTATTATTATTATATTATTACTTATTATTATTTATATTATTATTACTTATTATTATTATTAATTATTATTATTATTATATTATTAATTATTATTATTATTATTATTTTTTATTGTTCTCACTAGATCTCACAGTACCAATAACGCGTGCAATCACTTTGCCTGCAGGTCCACAACTAAAGCTTTGGTAGTAATTTGCTCTCTACCCTACACCTAAACATTACGCAATTTTAGTACGCTCAAGGGTAACCAACCAGAGAATTGTATTTGCTATGCCATCACGGGCAGCCAATGAAATTCGAGGAATGACTCATTAATCTTAATATCTTTTGACACATGAGAAGGATAAACGTATTAACTTTTCTCCCAATATCTTTTGACACATGAGAAGGGTAATGAGATTTATTACTTTGCTCCCAATATCTTTTGACACATGAGAAGGGTAACGAGATTTATTACTTTTCCCCCAATATCTTTTGACACATGAGAAGGGTAAATAGATTTATTACTTTGTTCCCCTTTGTCCTTACTTAACATCTGTTTTGATCTTAAACAGTAGTTTTATTATTATTTATTATTATTATTATTATTATTATTATTATTATTATTATTATTATTATTATTATTATTATTATTATTATTATTATTATTATTATTATTATTATTATTATTATTATTATTATTATTATTATTATTATTATTATTATTATTATTATTATTATTATTATTATTATTATTATTATTATTATTATTATTATTATATATGTATATGAACATAACAAACCTAACATACCGCACACACACACACACACACACACACACACACACACACACACACACACACACACACACACACACACACACACACCACACAACACACACACACACACACCACACACAACACACACACAACCACACACACGCACACACAATTAAGTTATTAGACACGTAACTTTGAAAACACGAGACTGGAATCGTACGTACTAACTTACTGCATCACAATGACTTGCTACTTTCTATGGATAAAGTCAAGCAAGATGTGTAAACATTTTCTAAACGTCACTGGAAGACATTTACATTTTTCACATGTTTAATATAAACATTTCGTTTTGTTATGTATTTTCTTTTACGTTTCTATTATTTTTTATATTTATATGTTTTTTTTTTAGTTATTATTTATTTATTATTTTGTTTTATTATTGGTTATTTTATTTATTTTAAAATAATCTATATATATTTTTTTAAAAACTTTACTTAACTTTTCTGTTTGTAATATAAACCATTTATGTTTTTACTATAAAAATTTATTTATTTTGTTTATTTGCTTTTAAAACATTTTGTTTACTAAAAATTTATTCTTTTATGTTTATAACTTAAAACATTTTGCGTTTACTTTACAAACCCTAAAGCAGTAAATCAGTTAACCAAACCACCTCCTCTAGCCTCCTACCCATTCGTGATCTATTGAATCTATTGATCTATTGAATCTATTGATCAAGTTCATATTTTGGATAACGTAACACAAAAAACGTTTAATTTATTTTGTTTTTAACTAAAAAAAATTTATTCTTTTATGTTTTTATACCTTAAAAAAATTTGCATTTTTACGTTGACCTTAAAGCAGTAAAACAGTAAGATCAGTAAAGGCGCAGTAAAAGCAGTAAAATCAGCTTAAATCAGTAAATCAATACCACCCCAACTCTATCCTCCTACCTATTCGTGATCTAGTGATCTATCGATCTATTGATTCAAGTCATATTTGTACAACATAACACAAAAAACTTTTTATGAATTTTGCTTTGGGGGTTTTCCTTTTAAAAAATTTGTTTTACAAAAAATTATTCTTTTAGTTTATAACTTAAAAAAATTGCTTTTTTACACATTAAAGCAGTAAATCAGTTAATCAGTTAAAGCAGTAAATCAGTAACAAACTACCCATTCCCACCCTCCCACCTATTCATTGATCTATTGGAATCTATTGATCTATTGATTAAAAGGTCATATTTTTTATTAAAAATTGTTATGTTTTACATACCCTAAAGCAAGAATCAGTAAATGCAGTTTAGATCAAACTACCATCCAGCCACCCTCACACCCTTCCATGATCTATTGATCTATGATCTATGAATCTATTGATCTATTGATTCATGTCATTATTTTGTATAACATAACATAAAATAAATTTTTGCTGTAGCTGTGTTGTTGTTGTTGAAATGTCACCTTTGTTGTCGCATTTGTTGCCAGTGTTGATGTTGTGTGTTGAAATGTTGTTTTGTTGTTGAAATGTGTTGTTCTAAAATGTTATTGTTATTGTTGTTATGTTGTTGTCTTGTTGTTGTTGTTATTTGTTGTTTGTTGTTGTTGTTGTTGTTGTTTTTTTGTTGTGTTGTTGTTGTTTTGTTGTTGTGTTGTTGGTTGTTTTGTTAAATATATATAAAACGTTCAAGTTAAATGAAAATATACAACACTTTTCAAACATATCTCTAGAATATTAATGTTAATTTTACATTAAACATTGTAATATTGAAAACTAAAACAAAAATATATCTCATCCTAGCCCTAACTGTCATAAAGCATTCATTAACAAGGTAACTAAAATTGAAAGTGTAACTACCAGCAGAAAGTCAAGCCCAGCAATTCTCAATCTTTACTATACCACAACCTCACAAAATATAATTATTTATTATATTATTATTATATTATTATATTATTATTATTATTTATTATTATTATTATTATTATTATTATTATTATTATATTATTATTATTATCATTATTATTATTTCACATAGATCTCACAACACCAATAACGCATGCGATCACTTTGCCTTCAGGTCCACAACTAAAACATTGCGTAGGTAAATTGCTCTCCATCCGACACCTAAACATTACGTTATCTTAGTACACGCTCAAGGGTAACCAACCAGAGAATTGTATTTGCTATGCCATCACGGTCAGCCAAATGGAAATTCGAGAATTGATCAGTAATCTTAATATCTTGGACAACATGAGAGGGTAAACGAGATTTTATTACTTTTTCTCCCAAGATCTTTGACACATGAGGAAAGGTCACGAGATTTATTACCTGTTCCCCTATGTTCTTAACTTAAACATCTGTTTTTATCTTAAACAGTAATTTATTATTTATTATTATTATTACTATTATTATTATTATTATTAGATTTATTTATTATTATATTATTATTATTATATTTATTATTATTATTATTATTTTATTATTATTATTATTTTATTATTATTATTATTTATTATTATATTTTTATTATATATCAACTTTATATATGTATATGAACATAAAAAACCTAACATATCATACACACACCACACACACACACACACACACCACACACCACACACACACACACACCGCCACAACCACACACACACAATTTCTATATTATCCAAAGGTTGATAATAAATAGAGGTAATAAAATAAATTTGTTATTTACATTAGGGTATTCAGGAATATTTGTACATTAGAAAACATTAACATTGTACAAAAACATAATGGATATTTATTAAATATATTAATATGGAGATAAAGTACCTTGAACCCATGGAGGCTGTTCGAAAAGAATTTTTGATAGAAAACCGCTTATCAGCTGTATGTTGCATCATCTTGGTCCCGGATACAATACTAACACCTCCATATTTTCCGGGGCATGAAAGTTTGTTAGTAGGAATACTATAGCATAACCCTCCTCTGTTACTCCCGTGTAAATTAGCATTAGGATTCTGTGATTCGTCTATTCGAGCTGCCTTTTTATGAGGGTAGGTCATCGTTTCGTGCATCATTCTTCATCGAATTATCCAATTTGTATTTCATTTCATTGCTTTACATTAACATCTGGTTTTGATATCAGTCATACAATGACTTCATTCATGGGCCGTGTACTATTTTCAGAAAACTATAGCATCCATACACCAACTTTAACAGTTTTTCGAAATTGATGGTATCTTTTGTTATTTTGATTGTAAGCCTTTGGCCTTTCAAAGATATTTTTATAGGTTTCCATCAGCGGTCTTAATTTCTAACAGCAAAGGACTTGTGCCCAGTACACACAAAGGAAGACCGTAGCCCAGGACCATTAATCTGCTATTCATCTGTTAGTTCACCTAAAAAGTTTCCTGTTTCAGGAACTTCATCGTTTTCTCCAGCGACAAAAATACAAGAGTCTGTATCGCAGTACAATGCCCTTTGTTTGACTTTGTTAAGTAACTCGTATAATTTTATACGGGCATAGGCAGTCGTAAATGAAGCAATAGGAATATTTGTAGCAGTTGACGATCGTTCGGCTAGCGCATTTTTTACAACTGTCACAACATATTTACTGCCTATTGGAATAACGCTAGGGACTTCAACATCGCTTTGGTTTATTAGTTCCCATACTTGTTTATCACTAGTACATACTACATCTTCTCTTGTAGGTGTATTTTGTGCAAATTTTCCCCAAAGAGAATTGAGACACAATTTTGCAATGAATCGCATCCCAGGATTTTTCTGATATTTTAATATCAAGTTCGAACACCCTTCCTTTTCGTTGAAAAGACGGAAAACTCTTTAAGTTTTTTCCTCGAAAATCAGGACATCCTCGTGAATTATTAATTTGGTAGACCTGATGCCTCTGTCTTTATTTTTAAGAAGTGGTTCACATATCCTTCAAATAAAAACTCCTGCTCTTTAAATGACCATACTTCAAATATCTTGAGTATTTCGTATCCCATTTCTATAGCCAGTTGAATTTCAGGTGTTGTATTTACATCTTCAATGGCTCGCCCAATTCTCATCATGAATTGCATTTTGATCTATATTCTTTTAGACTTTTACACAGAGTGGAAATATTAGTTTATTTTTGGTTCGTTCAGCAAGGACAGGGATGTATAAGTCTTGAGGAGGAAGAATCTTAATGTAAGCTGCGCCGAAATATTTGTCATTGAGTCCATTCTTGAATGATTCGATGTCTGGTACTTTATCACCTATTAGTTTTTCAGGGGGACCACAAGGGTATTTCATTCGCTTCTGAACATAAGGATAAAGTGATGTATAATCTAAATACATGATCTTCTGTCCTTTAGTTGGAGGATAGTAATGTACGAAGGGTTCAGTACGGCCTCCAAGCAATGAATTATCAATTATGAGCCTGTTGTTAACAACATCATTACTAAGACGTTGAATATATTCACTAATGCTTATATTTTTATCTGTATGATTAGGATCTTGAATAATTTCTTCTTTTTGCATTTTCCATTCACATTCCCACACACGTATGACATTAAAACCCGCTTCTTTATACCTATCTTCTTGTTTCATGGTGAGATTGTAACGGTCAACAGCCGATACGTCATGGAGCGTACCTTTTCCTTTATTACAGCCTTTATGTCCATGCCATGCACAACCATGGTATAAAAATGCTGTTTTCATACCGTTCATATATCCGAACCCGTCAGGGTAAAGCCACTTGTTCTTAATTTTGAAACCTTTCTCTCCACCGTTGCGTGCGTGCCTTATGTTTATATTGTTCAATTTTTCCTGATACATAAGCCAGCGAATTGCTTCATAGGTGAAAGGTTTAGGGTTCTCTCGACCTAGAATAGTATTTTTCCTTCAGCATGAACACATTTTTATAAAGTGTAAAACATAAAGATGCAATTGTTGTGTTGTTATCTAGACAATCTATATCAAATTCTTTAATGAAACTGCCCCTAAACTTCTCAAAACATTTTCTTAGTATATTAACATCTTGTACACAATACTTTTCACATTCTTCAAAAATATTGTATTCTTTACCTATAAACTTATTATAGTACTCTTCAAATGCTTGCTTTTCATCTGTTGACATTTTTTCTACTTCGAAGAATTTTTTATCTGGAATAAGTCCTTTATATTCAAGGTTGTCTTCATTTAAAAATGTTATAGGAAAGGAAACCCTTGCGAATTGTCTTTTTTCGCAAGACACCCATGCATTTAGGCAAGCTTTTCAATGCACATGGTGTAAATAATAATGTATCCCTGAAGACTATATTTCCATTCGATCCCATTGAAATGATTTTATTGCCTCTTTTTATAGGATTGCTGCTGATAGATTTTGAACTTGGGTGGGTCAATAATGCAGCGTATACGAACTGATGATCAAATTTACCACCATTATGTGCTGTCACAATTACTTTTGATTTAGGTCTTTTACTTGAAAAGTTCATTAGAAAATCAATGAAATTTCCTACAGGACCTTTTTCAGCCTCTAATTTAAATGTTCTTGTTCTTGGACCGCAATGTGAACATACTTGCTCCCCTTCTTTATCGGTACATACATCACATATCATCTGGTTTACCAGTAAATAAGGACTCAATTCTATTATTCTTCTTCCTTTATCATCATAACCTTTATCTTCCTGGTATGTCTCGATATCATAGTAACATGTATAAACCTCTGGATCAGTATCTTTCTTATCATCCTTCTTCTTATTTTTCTTTTTCTTCATGTAACATATATGGTATTCATCTTCTTTAGGCTCGTATTTTTCTTTACATATAGTACAATAAGCTTTTGTGCAGTCGTGTTTGAAACTACCCTTGCGATCAGCCTTTATTTGTTCAAGGCAGAGTTTACAAATCTTAATTTTCTTACACGTATTATTATCTTGGTGTTTTTTATAGCAATCGGTATTATAAAATTCACGATTACATTCATTACACTCATGGAATATACCATCGTGACTGAATGAGCCTTGACACTTATCATCTAGACATTGTCTACATCCGTAATGTTCACAATCTAATTTATGTGCTATATTATTACTATTGAAAGTGTAGCAATAAGTGCAAAAGATGCCATTCCTATATGCTCCGTGTTTTTTGGTATTCTCAAAACATAACTTTAACTTATCTTCTGTTACAGCATAGTAATGATTAACTCCATCATGACCGATAATGTATAAAGGATCGTCTCTGTTCTCATTAGAGGGATTATAAAGTATCTTTACTCCATTACCATCAGGACCAAACACGACTATACGGCATTTTTCGATATTCTCGATTTTTTCAAAGTCAGTTACTATGAAAGAATCTGTATATTCCATACCACATTCTTTAGCTAATGTTTTTGCAGCTTTCTCGATTGTATATGAATGAATATGTTTAACCTCAACACATTCACGAGCTATTTTCCTAAACAGAACAACAGCTTTGAAAGCGCACCCTACAGCTCCTTTCTCTAGATGAACTTTACTAATGTAACGATGTTTGAAACTAAGATTTTGTAGCTCGAATGCATCAGTTTTACAGTCATTACCTTTTCCTTTAGCTATCATGAACACAGTAGCTACTACTTTGAATTTGGTAAAGGTAGCCTTGTCGCCTGATTGAAAAGAACCTTCCAAGCGTCTCATCATCTCTTTCACCGCAATATTATCTAATATATCTCTATAACTGATGTTGACATAATATTTACGGTCAGGTGACTGGTCATCACCGAATGTGAAATTGATTCCAACCCTCATACGTGTACTATCATATTCTAAGTCTTTTAATACAACATCAACAACTTCACTAACAACCATTTCGAAAGACGCTTCAAGATCTCTTGGTCCTCTTGGCCCATGGAAGAAGTTTTCATCAATAACCTTAACTTCATATGTATGACGTTCCATCGACTTTTTTAGTTTCTCTACAGAGATGTGTGTTAGTCTGTTATAGTGGTCTTTCCTCTCTTTTAGCAGCATTCATCATAGAAGGATTAGCCTGTAATGAATATTCATTATTATTTATGATGCAGTAAACAATTAAGGTCAAGTTTGCTTGCAATTAGGTCACTATGTCTGTAATATATTAGTTTAACATAGTATTTCTCATTCCTTATATTAAATATATCTACACAACAACAACAGCAGCATACCATTTTATTCGATGCGTCGATAACGATACGAAGGATGCTTTTTACCCAGGTGTATGGATGTATATTCAACACGTTTCTGGAACAGAATCGCACTTTTTAAGACATATGTATAAAAATTATTTAAACTACTATCTGATAATTGATAAATTATTAAATTACTTACGATATTAATTATTGAAGCAGGATGCTTGCTACCAACTCATTTTTAATATGAGAATATATATATTATAAATATATATATAAATACTATAAATATATATATATATATATATATATATATATTATATATTATATATATATATTATATATATGATTATATAGATATTAGTATAATATAATATATATATATAATATATATATATATATATATATATATATAATTAAGGAAAAAACACTTACTTCGTTGAATAAGTATTATTTTTGAAAAATCCTTCATGTGTAGATATAAAAAAACTTGGATAATGATACTACAGGATCCAACAATGTGTGTCTTAAAGTGTTGATCGTAAGAGCTCTTGATTATGAATGACCCATCGAGTAGCTCGTCGATTATATAATATAACTCCAAACACCCCCAAATCTATTACAGAGTTGCCCAATTCACCTCTGTATGATTACCGCTGTTGCCAGAATTACAAGTTTTTTAATAAATATAATAAGTATTGCATTACTTTATGCAAGTGGCTATAGCATAAAATCAATTTCATGTTTCGTGGTTATTTTCTGAAAGGGGCGGGGTCTAAAAACCGGAATAAGCCTTAAAATATTTTCATGTTACCTTTCTGAAAGTGTTAACGGAACGTAAGTAGTGTGTGTGTGTTGTGTGTTGATATGTAGTTCGTTATTTTGATTACAACATTGATATAATACAAAATAATAATAATAATAATAATAATAATAATTAATAATAATTGAATAACATAATTAATAATAATATAATAATAAAATAATAATAAAATAATAATAATAATAATAAATAATAATATAATAATAATAATAAGTAATAAAATAATAATAATAATTAATAGTAATTAATAATAATAATAATAGATAATAATAATAATAATAATAATGGAATAAATAAATAATAATAATAATAATAATAATAAAAATATCATAATAAAACTACTGTTAAGTAAAAACAGGATGTTAAAGTAAGAACCATAAGTGGAAACAAGGTATAAATCTCTTACCTTTCTCATGAATGTCAAAAGATATTTGGGAGAAAAAGTAATAAATCTCGTTACCCTTCTCATTTGTCAAAAGATATTAAAATTAATGAGTCATTCCTCGAATTTCATTGGGTTGGCTGTCAGTGATGGCATAGCAAATACAATTCTCTGGTTGGTTACCCTTGAGCGTACTAAAATTGCGTAATGTTTAGGTGTAGGGTAGAGAGCAAATTACCTACCAAAGCTTTAGTTGTGGACCTGCAGGCAAAGTGATCGCACCGCGTTATTCGGTACTGCGAGAATCAGGTGAAAATAATTAATAATAATAATAATAATAATAATAAATAAAGTAATAATAATAATAATAATAATAATAAAATAATAATAAATAATAATACTAAATACTAATAATAATAATTAATATAATAATATAATTAATAATAATAAATATAATTAATAATAATAATAATAATAATTAATAATAATAATAATATAATAATAATAATAATAATAATAATAATAATAATAATAATAATAATTTTGTAGGTTGGTATAGTAAAGATTGAGATTGCTATGCTGACTTCTGCTGGTAAGTTGAAACTTCTAATTTAGTTACGTTGTTATGATTGCTGTATGTCAGTTAGGCTAGGCTGAGATATATTTTGGTAAATATTACAATGTTAATGTAAAATAAACATTAATATCTAGAGATATGTTTGAAAAAAGTGTGTATAATTTTCATTTAACTTGACTTTATATATATTTTGAACAAACAACAACAAAACAACAAACAACAAAACAACGAACAACAACAACAACAACAACAACAACAACAACACAACAATACAAACAACAAACAAACAACAAACATTTCAACAACAACAACATCAACAACTGCAAAAAATTGCAACAACAAAGGTGACATTTCAACAAACAACAGCTACAGCAAAGAATTTATATTTTTATGTTATGTTATAAAAAAAATATGACTTGAATGACTAGAATCAATAGATCAATAGATCAATAGATCAAAGATCATGGAAGGGTAGGAGGTGTGGAGGGCTGTTTGATTAACTGATTTACTGATTTACTTGCTTTTTAGGGTATGTAAAAACATAACAATTTTATTGAAAAATATATGACTTTAAATCAATTAGATCAATAATCAATAGATCATGGATAGGTAGGAGGGTGGAATGGTAGTTTGAGTTACTGATTTACTGCTTTACTTATTACTGATTACTGCTTTAAGGTATGGTAAAAAAATGCAATTTTTAAGTTATAAACATAAAAAAGAAAAATTTTTATGTAAAAACAAAATTTTTAAAGAAACAAAACAAAATAATAAAAATTTTTGTGTTATGTTACAATTATGACTTGAATCATTAGATCAATAGATCAATAGATCACGAAATGGGTAGGAGGATAGAGTGGGTGGTTTGATTTACTGATTTACTGATTTACTGCTTTACTGATTTACTGATTTACTGATTTACTGCTTTAAGGTATGTAAAAAAATGCAAATTTTTTAAAGTATAAACATAAAAAGAATAAGATTTTTTTTTAGTAAAAACCAAAATAAAATAAAAGTTTTTGTGTATTTTATACAAATATGACTTGAAATCAATAAGATCAATAGATCAATAGATCAATAAGATCACGAATGGTAGGGAGGGTGGAGTGGGTGGTTTGATTAACTGATTTACTGCTTTAAGGTATGTAAAAATGCAAATTTTTTAAGTTATAAACATAAAAAGAATAAATTTTTATGTAAAAACAAAAATGTTTAAAGAAACAAAACAAAATAAATAAAAGTTTTTGTGTTATGTTATACAAAATATGACTTGAATCATTAGATCAATAGATCAATAGATCAATAGATCAATAGATCATGGATGGGTGGGAGGATAGAGTGCGGTTGATTTACTATTACTGATTTAATGAATTTTAACTTGATTTAATATTTCTGCTTTCAAGGTATGTTAAAATTGCCAAATTTTTTACGTTTGATAAACATAAGAAGAATTAAATTTTATGTAAAAACAAAATATTTAAAGCAAACAAAATAAATAAAAGTAATTAAAAAATTTAAATTGAAAACAAAAAGTAAAAACATAAAGAATAAATGTAAAATGAAACTGTAAAAATAAATTAGGTCAAACAATATATTTTAGTTGACGTTTATAAAAAGAAAACGAGATTTTGAAAATAGAAATGTCAGTCTCTTGCTAAACGAATGTTTACTAACTCAGCACCGCACCGGTTCCAGCACCGGTGCCGGTACCAACTCTGTCTTCTTCTCTGTCTCCTTTCTCCATCCTTCCTCCTTACTCCTTCTTCCATCTTCTCTTATGCACTCCGTGCATTTCTTCTTCTTCTCTTATG
>JABUQX010066771.1:0-50550 GCA_015478945.1 Trachelipus rathkii | reverse complement strand
GTTCTAGGCCGAATATTTGTTCGATCAGGAGCTTGAAATGCCATAATTATCGCTTTTGACATAGTGCCAAAGCTGATTTACTGAATAAGAACTGTTTTTGTTCACAACATTTACTTTCTCTAAATCTTTAATAAATTATAACCAAAAACAGCAATTTCAAAAGCAAAAAAAAAAAAAAAAAAAAATTAACAAATGAACAATTATTTATTCTTATTATGTTTAAATAAGAAAAAAATTATGGTTGAAAGTGAAAGGAGAATTCAAAGCTGCACGATGCGGGCTTATTCTTGCCTAGAGATTTGCCAAAATAAACTTGGGGGTCGTTTTTTTTTTAATTAGTAATATAGTATATATATATAATATATCATAATAGATATTTATATGATCTTTTAATTATAATATATATAATATATATTATAGATATTATTATTCATTGTTAATATTTTTAAATAATTACTATTTAATTTAATCACAACTAAATTAGTTTATTATTATTAATATTTTATAAGTTATTTATTTATAAACTTTTTTCTAAATTGAGTCTTTCTACTGATTTACTTACATACAAAGGGTGAAATATTTTCAATGATTTCATGTTTTTAATTATAATTTTATAATTTAATATAATTATTTACCAATATAAGTAATTATAAATATCCTTATTTTCTTCTTTAGATAAATTACAATATATTAAGTAAATAACTAATATTTTAACTATTCCTATATGCTATTATTCACATTATGTATATTAAAGTATTTTTAATTATTTAATAATATACTTATAATGATTCTTTAATTTATATTATGTTATTTGCTATAATCTAATAATTTAATATAATATTTGTATACTTATTAATTATATTATCATTAATATTTTATCATTATTTTATTATATAAGTAACACTAGACTACATCTATTAATTATTATTTGTAAATTAAGGTTATTTTTAAATTAGTTATTTTATTTAATAATTATATATTATTAATACTTATTACTTCTTATTTAAATTGATATATTTAATTAAAACAATATATAACTAATATATCAATATATATAAATTAAATAGATTATTATTTTCAGATTTCTAACTTAAATTAATGTTTTTCATTAAGATTTAATATATATTTTTATTGGTAATCATCAAAGAGTCAAATTTGCTTGATTTTCAAAATTGAAAGACTTTGACAAGTTACTCATTTATTGATTCTAATAAAAATACTTTATGTGAAATTAATTAAAATTATTCTAATTTTTATTTTCTATATTTATAATATTTTTCAAAAATGTTACTCTTTAATGATTTCATTCCTAAGTATATATATTATTACATCAGCATTTTAATTTTTATCTTAGTTATATGATGTTAAAAATAATGAGCTTATATGAGGTTATTGTTAAATTAAATGTAATTTTCTACTTTCAAAAAGTTAATGGATCGCTGCTGATATCACAAATTAAATATGTATTACAATTAAACAACATAAACCCTTTTAATTAAAACCTTATTAATTATGAAACTTTAATTATATTTATACTTATTAGTGACTTATTATATTTACATGTAACTAAATTAATAAAATATATTTAAAATATACTATATATTTAAAATTAAAGAACTAACTTTTACATTATAAATTAATTGATGATACTTTTATGTACGATAGGAATATATTGTACATTATTATATATAAAGATTTTGGAATCTTGCATTTATCATATAAGGTAATGAAGTTTTCAAACATAAATTTTATCTAATTTAACAATAACATAGTCTCATCTATACAGTAATAGTATTATTTACACTAAATATATTTATTTAATTAATATAGTTTTTATTCATATGTAATTTATTTTCAAAAATAGGTATGTTTTATTATAGCCATCTTTAATATTCTTATAAATCTAATTAATAGAATATATTAATTATATTACAACTATTATCTTATATATATATAATAAATAAAAATTTTAATAGCAAATACTTATTTTAATTATAATATACTATATATGTATAGATAGAATATATATATAACACTTAAATTATATATAGATAATATTATATATACCTATACTATATATAAATTATAAATATAATATATATATTATATATATATATAATATATAATATTATTATAACTATATATATAATAATATATAAAGTATTATAAAAGTATATATATATATTATAATATATATATCTGGGTCTAGTATGGGAGTGTCTGGGTATGAACCTTCCCCTTCGTCGAAACCCGTTGATATTGGAAGTAAACAAAATAATTTACCACTTAAAAAAACATAGAAAGTTTTAAATGTTTTTTTATAGCCTTAAATATCCCTAACAATTTTGCCATCACTTTTTTTTTTTTAATGCCCATATAATATATAGTACTATATATATATATATAATATATAATATATATATATATATATATATATAAATAGATAAATGACGTACATGTCTTAGACATTTTCTTTTTAATAGATATATTTATATATATTATATATAAGAAGCTATAATCTTAATCAACTTGAAGGTAATGTGAAATTCATAATATATGGTACCCAATAACATATTATATATATATATATATATATATAATATATAATCAGAAATGCATATATATATATATATATATGTATATAATACTATGAATATATATATATATATATCATATATAATATATATATACTAATATATAAATTATACTATATGTATATATAATATACTATAGTCATATACTATATTATATTATAGTATTATATATATTATATATATAGGTTAGAAATAAAACATATATATTAAAAAAATAAAATATGAACAACAATGCATATTACAATATAATATATAAATCATCCATATTCTAACAAAAAGTTACAAACCCTTAGCCTATGATCTGAGAGTGCTTGTATATTATATATAGTATATATAATATAATATATATATATATTATATACTACTCGTTTTATCATATTAATTATATATATATATATATACATATATATATTAATATATCATATATATAGTAATATATATACAATATATATATAATTATATATACTATATATATAATATTATATTATATATAATATATATAATATATAATTTTTTTTGAGTAAATTTTAGATGCGCAACATATGTGTTTATATTTGCTAAGCTCCTTTTTTTTTTTTTTTTTTAATTTCCTAAATTCTTTTTGAATATGTATAAAATTTATTTAAAAAGCTTGAAATTTTTCAGTTTTGTAATGTAACCGAAATGTGGCGAAAAATAGCTTCAAATATGAAAGCACCGTGAAAACATTTTTCTTGTTGCCGCACGTCACTATCAGAAGAAAACAAAAATTCTGAAACTCTGAAAAACGTGTATATTATAATCTTAAATTAATCAATTACATTATACTCTATATAATATATATATAATATAATAAATATATATATATAAGATATAATATATACTATATACATATACATATTAATATAAATATAGATATAGTATATACAGATATATATACAATCTATATATAATAATACTATATATACTCATAAATATATTATAATTAACTATATATATAATATATTACTAATATAATATATATAACTATACTATATATAATTATATTTTACCTTCAGAATTGATACAAATAATTGATTGACACCACCAATTAATATATATACATATATATAATATCTATAATACATATAAGTATATATATATATAGTATTACTTGCCCTTTTCAACGTGTTCAACGTTCCCTCTCAAAGCGGCCCAGCGGGACTACAGGAATCCGAACGTTAAGCCCTGGCTATCCAAGCCCTATCGCCACCCAAGTGTTCACTGCCGAGTTTTAATTCTGCCCCCCAGAAGATAAAACTCCAGACTGCTTACGCCCGGAGGTGCTGACCAGCGTCCTCTCGCACCCGGGAGATTAGCAACGTCAAACCACGCACCGCAGCGCTACCACACAAACATGTATAATAACTATAATATATATATTATAATATATATATATATAATATATAATATATATATATACTATTTATATAATATATAATATAGATATTATATTAATATAGATATATATATACTATATATATATTATATAATTATCATTATATATATACATAATCATCATTTTATGGTATTTTTCTGGACCACTATTTGTACATGGTCGCTGTACTGGTAACCTACCGAGGTGCAAATTTTCCAGGTCGTGAGTCTATTTGCGAGCATTTTTTGTCATCTTCTCTCTCTGTCTCTCTTCCTCTGGCGATCTTCTCCCTTCTCTCTCCCTCTTCTCTGTCTCTCTTTTCTCTCTCTCTCTCGCCTGTAGATCTTTTTTCTCTCCTCTCTCTCTCTCTCTCTCTCTCTTCTCTCTCTCTCTCCTGCTCTCTTCTCTCCTTTCTCTCTCTAACTCTCTCTCTTTCTCTCTCTCTCTCTCTCTCTCTCTCTCTCCCGTCTCTCTCCCTCCCCTCTCATCTCTCGCTCTCTCTCTCTCTCTCTCTCCTCTCTTCTCTCCTCTCACTCTCTCTCTCTCTCTCTCCTCTCTCTCTCCCTCTCTCTCTCTCTACCTCTCTCTCTCTCTCTCTCTTCGTGCGCTTGCGCTGTGTCGTTGTGTGTGTGTCGCATACAGATTTTGCAGAATTAAAATTACCTAAGGATATCATTTTCCTATGTTAATACATTAGTAGATTTATTATTTATTTATTTTATTTTTATTATTATTTTTTGAGTAGCTGCACAGGTGTTGACACATATCATTGGAATGTGGCAAAACTGTTGGGAATCCAACTTCTAGGATAACACCTTCACAAAACAAAAAATCAACTGTAGAAAAGTAGTATCTTAAACTTCAGATGTAGTCGATAAAGGCTAAAAATAGCGTGACATCTGACGGTTCTCGAAGGGGATGTTACATACTTCAAAGAAGTACCATGTATCCTGAAGCAGTCAAGGCAGTACAATCATCCAAAATACGATGGACAGAAAGGGAGCGTGTGAGCGTCAAAACCAATATATCGAGGGGGTTCTCCATCTACATGGGATATTGTGGGTTAAATTGGTATGTATAGAATCCGGAGACGCGTCAAGGTCACCTCCTTATGACGACTAAGGCGGCAAGAAAATTTTCAAAGCTTTACAAATTGTTTAACACTTCGCAGCTTAGCGCCACGAGTGTCCACCCTCCAGCAGTCCTGCCAGTTTGAAATCAGATCCTGTTGAATGTGGAAGCAAAGCACGTTGTCTCTGAGGGAACCAAAGCTGTTACCAAATACACTTCGTCCAAGAAGTAATAGTCAGTAGTTGGAATGCATCCTCTTTTTATACTATGAGAGAGGTAGTATCTACTGTTTGTCTGAACTGCTTTGTCAGCTGTTTCATTTCCCGGGATATTGACAAGGGATGGAACCCAGCAAAAGAGGATTATCTTCTTCCGCGTATTTAACCGGAAGATGGATTTCTATATAAGAAGAGTTCAGAGGGTGTCGAGTTGATCTGTTTTGATGTTCCCACAGTACGCTTTTGGGGCTGGAGAAAATAATAAATGTTTCATCCGTACAGAGGGCCAAGATTCTATAAATGGCTAAAAAAAATGTTGTTAACTCTGTTGGGAATCTTCAAGTGTAAGGGGGAAGAGTGTGTGATAAGGTTCGTTCGGGAAACGGCAGATGCTCCCACTCCCATCTTTTTCTTAGAGCAGTCAGTGTATACTGTATACCGAAACTGATCCAGGGTGAACTGATTCAGGGCGTGATAAAAAGCTGTTTCTGAGCAGGGCCGGATGGTGGTTGAACTTTAATAAGGTCGATTATGACAGGCACACCTGTGGTGGTGTGGGCAACCACAACTCCTTAGCCGTCATTCATGTGTGTAAGGAAAGACTGCCAGCAGGGGAATGTGGAGATAGTCAAATATGAAAGTCACAACTGACATAAAACGCCAGTAAGTAGGGCGAAGAGTCAGAATGTCGAGAAGAGGTGTCATAGAGGGAGGCGCAGGAATTTGAAGGCGGTGGTGTAAGGAACACATAAGTTGTTCGCACCTGAGAGATAGTGGGATGACATCAGCCTAACCTCAAGACTTACCTTCGGCAAAGACCGAAAATTCCCAGTCACTATACGGATCAAAACATTCGGAGGAGTCCAATAGACGGAGGTAAGATTTGTAGCGAAGTAGAAGTACAGTAGACTAACGCAACTTGTATTTTGCGCGCGAGTCATTGTTGATGGTACGGTCCTGTGGAAAGGAAGACGAAAAGCCGTAGAGGAGATTGGGAAAAGTTCATAGATGA
The DNA here is from genome assembly GCA_015478945.1 of Trachelipus rathkii. Taxonomy (NCBI): domain Eukaryota; kingdom Metazoa; phylum Arthropoda; class Malacostraca; order Isopoda; family Trachelipodidae; genus Trachelipus; species Trachelipus rathkii. The sequence continues at coordinate 44,259 of JABUQX010066771.1, read as the reverse complement.
GTTTTCCAGGATTGGGAGTTTTCACATCACGAGACGAATGCGAACTATGTAACATTTCGTCAATATGTTCATCAAAGCCCTGGTTCGGTCCTGGCCTAGGAGCAGTCAGAGATGTCGAGAGGGGTCCCGACATCCCGATGTGCTCGCCTTTGTAAGAACGTTGTTTTTTAATTTTTATTTTTATTTATTCAAAAGAAGTTTTCAAAAATGCAACTCACAATCCATTCCCCACACTCCTTACTCTCGATCTCATACTTCTACACAATTCTCTTGACAACTTTTCTTGACTCTCACTTCCTAGATCATCTGGAGTCTCATTCCCTTCTTTCAGATCATCAGTATGGCTTTCGACGCTCCGAGGTCAACTGGTGACATACTTTCCTATCTAACTGATTTATGGTCATCTGCCCTTAGGGACTATGGGAAGTCTTGAGCGGTGGAGCTTCACATATCCAAAACTTTTGACCGGGTTTGGTACGTGTCACTGCTCTCCAAAGCTCCCCCTTTGGGTTCCTCCTTCTCTTTGCTTACTCTGTCTAGTTTGCTCTTCGATCGCTCCATATCAGCACTCGTTGATAGAGCTTCCCTTTTCCTCCCTTCCTTCCTAACTTCCTTACCTCAAGTCTGAATCTATCTCCAACTTATTCCTACTTTTCATCAACGATCTCCTCAGCTGTACTTCTAACTCTGTTCACTCTTATGCCGATGACTCAACTCTCCATTCTTCCACTCATTTCAAATCTGCTTCCTCCGATTCTATTCTTGCCGATTTGGATGGGATTTCCCGGTGGGGTCACCGCAACCTTGTAAAATCAACTCTTAAAACTCAACTTCTTTATCATCTACCTCTCAGAAGCACCCCCCAACTCCTATTTCATTCGACGGCTTCTAACGTCTCACAATGAGTAACAAACATTCTTGGTCTTAACATAAACAACAAATTGTCTTGGAAACCTTGTATTACAATGGTTGCTAAGGTGGCCTCAAAGAAGCTAGCAATTCTTATCAGGTTGCGGGAATTTTTTTTCCTCTGAAGTTACTCCAGTTATATAAGGGCCTTATTCGCTCTTGTATTGAGTATTGTTCTCACGTTTGGGGGGTTGGGGGGGCTCCGGCTCCACCCTTCTATTGGATAGGGTTGGAGTCTAAAAGCCTAAGAGATTAAAAAACTGTCCCCTTCTTTCAAAACTCCCGTTGACTCTGTCTCTGAGACGTGACCGTTGCGCACTATCTCTTTTCAATAGATACTACAACGGCAGATGCTCGGAGGAGCTGACCTCGTGCATTCTATCACCCTTCGCGTCGTAGCACAAGAGGTGCCTTGCTCTCGCATGAATTTTACGTGCGATGAAAACCCTTGACTTTTCGTTGTCCGGTACCTTGCTTCTTTCCAGCTACCTCATGTTCTGCTGGAACCCTTGCTTTCTTTTCTCCAACTGTATTAAAATCTTCCTCTCTTTAAAGCCCACGTCTTTCCCTCACCCGAAGCATTGGGTTAGCTTGGGCTGTTTGTGTTACTCTTTTTATTTTCTGCACCCTCCTCGAAAAGGCTCAGCCCTTGAGTGGTGGTAAACTGTATATATAAAAAAACTACTATATAACTGCATGGGCGGGGAATAGGAAGTACATCGTAAGGGTAGGGTGTAATGTTCGCCGCGACCCCCTCCCAGTACAGATCCAGGCATCCTCCCTCTGAAACCCCACCCCAAGATGATCAGTGCCGAATGTAGCCTCGGAAGTAAGAGCCAGACCCTTCCAAGACAACCAATGGCTACCTCACGACGAGACCCGGGAGTACTACAACACAAACGAAGGACCAGCCCCCCTCAAGTGGCTAATCCAAGGTTGGGGTTTTCTACGAGTAACACGGTCCGGTCCAAAAGCAAAAACATCGGCTTTCTTTTCAACCTGTACACTCATCCGCGAAGGAAGGGAAATCGGAACATAACCCGGAAGGCCATAAGGGCCTGGTGAAAGGGAAATACTCATGCTAGAGTGAATGTACGCAACCACAGAAACCTAAGGGAAGCGGGGAGCAACTGCTCCCAAAAAATGGAAAGCATAAAGCGGACGAAAATCAGAGTGGGAAGTAAACAAAACTGAAAAGGGTAAAACCTACTATTTTGCAGATATCCATAGGGGATATTTGAACCCCTTTGCCACGGCAAGGTGGGCACGTTATCGAGGGCAAACATTAGTAGATAAAAAATAATAATCGCCATAAAACTGAAATCAAGGTTCTAGAATTTAAAGTAGAACTTAGAGTAGGTAAAAAAAGAAAGAAAAAAAATATTACTTTTATTATTACATGTAAATTAAAACTTTCATAAATAAGATAGAGCAATATATTAAAATAGGCTTATTATTTTAAATGGTAAAGATTTGAAGAGCAGTAGCTTCAAAACGAACTTTGGTAAACACTTAAACTTATTTAAGAGAATGACATGGCATATATTTATGTACAGAAACGATCTTAATTCTAAGAACTATTTACAAAATTTACACGTGTCGCAATGAAGAATACTGATAAACCTTTTCGAACCATTTGCGATTAACAAAAGACTCGATACAACAACATTTTTACCAGGTCTTTTGAAAAAAATACTTAATAAAATTTTATTAACAATATTTTAAAATTTTAAACTTAAAAATAGAATTGAGAGTTAAAACAAAAAAAAAAAAAAAAAGTACAAAACTATATAATTTAAAATATTAAAAATAATTTTAAAATGAAATCTTTTTCTCTTATAAGACACTGATTAACACAAGGTGAAAATTCATGGCCTCTAGTTTTTTTTTTCTTGTTTGTACTCAATCAATAATCTGTTACCGATTACACTATTATTAAGAAAAATACTAGGACTCTCCGAGAGTGGTGAGCTGTAGGGCGAGTGTATTACTACTCTCGCGCCGAGGCATATGACTCACGATGCACTTCTTCCTACTCCTAGCTAGTACGGAGAGGGTTGCGCTCTTATAGTTTGAGAATTAGGGTCATACGATCACAGGCGGGGCTCGCCCAGTCTCTCATGGTTTGTCTCGGCTTCTCGGCCACTGGAACAGGGTGATAGTGCTCTCCTTTCTCCACTCGCCCCTCCCTATATCAAGTTGGGGCAGAAATTTTGACATGAACTATTTTGTGGCGATAACACATGCGGAATTTTGCTTGAATCAGAAAAAAAATAAAAATTACTAAGCAGATGCAAAGCGCCTTTAAATAAAAATTAAATTTTATAAGGAGGTTTAAATTAAATTTTTTTCACGCGGTGCGGCTCTCCACTACCCCTCCTACTATGCACATAAAGACATGCTTCCATACGCCCCGTATCCCCTCAACCCCAACCCGTCAGCAAAATCAGTCAAACTTCATTTTGGCGTCGGTCGCACGTGGCTTAAACTTGAAATTTTCCGGCACTGCCTCAACATTCGTGGATGGTATGTACGTTTCTTCTCTCTTATTTGTTACGCTTGAGACGATTTAGCGAGCCTAGTATTTGGGGTAGTGCTGCGTCCCTTCTGCGGGGATTCACCCTCTTTTTCGTGAAAAACCAACGTTGTTTTGTGTTTTGGTGCGCGCGCTGTAAAGCGAGTGAAAGAATCGAACAAAAACCTCTACAGTCCCTCCCCGATCCAAATTTCCGAACCCAAAACTAGACTTCCGGGAGAATGCCACCGTTTCAGACCGTCAGCCGAGTTACGCTGGAGGTACACAGCGTGCCGGTTGCGAGAAGACGATTTTTTGAAGATTCTCTTTATATATAAAAAGTTTTCGAAATAGTCTGTGGCTGCCAGTGGCTTATTGAAGCATCGAAAAATTCTATAGTCCCCCGACCAAATCTTGGAGCCACAACGCCAGCACTCTTCGTGGGAGAAAGATCACGTTTAGATCCGGACTGATAGTACTGATGGATCATGTCTCGTTCCGAGACACTTTTGCTATTATCCCAGCAAATTTTTTTTCTCGGACAAAACTTTTTTCTAACGTCCCACGTTCGGGCAGACTCGTTTAGATAAGAACATTCTACTTACGGGTTCGCGTTTTCTTTTTCCCCTTACCATCCCTCCTATAACCCTATTATGTCTAGTATCCCCTAGCCTCCCGGCGCACAACACGGGGGCGCCGTGGAGGGGGGCCCGGCCTCCCGGCAAAGCGCCTCCACCGTCACCCCCGGTCATTATATTCTATTATTGTTTATTTATCATTACCCGCAACGGGGTTCCTCATCTCGCGGCCCCTGTACTCCTATCATACTCAAGACCCCTCGCCCTGTTGAAAGCGGTTTGGTTCCTCGTACAACATCTCGGCAAAGATACGAGGGCGGTCAGGCGGGCGTAGCAGTCAGCACCCAAAAATTTCGAAACCAAACGAAGAAGACTTTCAGGGACGAGCGCGGTTTTCAGACACCCCAGAACGAGTACGTGGGTACGAGCGTGCGTTGCATAAAGAGTAAGGGTGTTTGTATACATTAAATTTTCCTCTTATACATACCAATAATCTTTTCTCCCTCGAAAATTCAACTCTTGGTGCAGAGGCGTGGTAAATCGAAAAATCCAACAAACTTCTCTTCAAAAGTCTACAACAGTTTGTTTGGAAAAAATACCTGCTTTGGGTGTATCTGTCAAAGACTGTTTTGGAAACAAAAACCCCATATTTGTTGCTATGGGGGAGAACACAAACAAAAAAAAAGCCCGTATGTTTCCAAAAAAATAAACCCGCGATAAACAAGAGCCTCGCCTAGACTCCAGACGAAGTACGTGGACACTCGCTCGTTCAGAGTCACTTTCCAATCAGCCAGCCACTTATTTTCGGGACATCCGGGGCAATGTGACTTGTCTTGTATATCTACTAAATATTTTTTCAAAGTCCAGACCTTCCAACTCGGATGTGGAAATATTTTCCTGGACTCTGGCGCCTATGATCGCCTTGCTCGAGGACGCGGGCGGGAGTAAATACCCTTTCCTCAATAACATGTTTCACTCGTGGAAAATCGTCTTTGCCTCCAGGCAGATACGTTTCCTTCCTTTCCTTTCGCACCGGTAGATCCAGCGTCGTAGAAGGAGATTTCTCAGCGCACACGCGCGCGATTTTCCAAGAGTCGGATCTGGTGTGGACTGAGGGGATATTTCTTAACGGGGCGGCTCATCTAATGATCGCCCTTGTTCGAGCGCGCCTTAGAAATACATTCCCAAATCTCAACTCTCTCATCCATTTCAGGAAGTCTCGCGCAGCGAACTCCTCTCCTTCCGAGGCCCCCCGCCGGGACTTAGAGAGAAAGAGGAGCTTTCTCCGGCAACAACGCGCGAGATTTTCCAACGTCGGATTTTGAACTGAGGGGGGATATTTCTTACCGTGGCGGCCATATGATTGCGCCCTTGTTCGAGCGTGCGGCCGAGAATACCTGCTTGCGAAAGTCGCCATTTGTTTTTCCACGGCAAAATCTCGCGCAGCCGAAACTTCCTTTCCTACCCGCACGGACTGGCGCAGGGTCCGGATAGAGGAGATTTCTGCAGGCAAGGCAACGCGCGCAAGATATATTAATTACACAACAAAGTCAGGATTTCTTGTTATGGACTGGAGGGGGCGATCTCTGCTTACTATTCGTGGGCGCCATATGATTGCCTTTTGTCGATGCGCGGCCGAGAAATACCCTTCCCAACAATCCAGCTTTCATCTTGGTGAAATCTCGCGCAAGCGGAAAACTCCCTCTCCTTCCAGGCCCCCGCCGACTGTAAGAGTCAAAGAGGAGCTTTTTCTCTGAGGCTATACAACAGCGCGAGATTTCCCACCCCAACCTTCCCGGCCCCAAGTTCGGATTTTGCGACCTCGAAGGCGGGAATCATTTCTTGACCGTTGGGCCGGCATAAATGAATCCTGTGACCTGTCGGACGCGGCCGATATAATATATTCCGGGTCTTACCTAATCCACGCGGTTTTCATGGGAAATCTTCGCGCAGTCGAAGCGCTCGCTTAATCACTCTCTTTTGTGCGGTGTGTACTTCCAGGGTCGAAAGAGAAGCTTTCTCAGACAGAAAATCTACAACTCGCAGCCGAGGATTTTCGAGAAAGTACGAATTTATTGGAACCGAGAAAGGGTACTCATGTTCTTTCTTTACATGGGGCGTGCATATATGGAGTATCGCCTCGTTGTCAGCGTCGTGTCCGTAGCACAATGCCTCCAGAAATTCCAAGCCTCTGTTTTCACGGTAGTGGCGTCAGGGTAATATCCTACCATTTAGCTAAGTGGTTTGTTTGTAATAGTATATATCTATAATATCAATGAACATCAAAAATACAAATCTAGGGAGGTTGATAGAGGTAGATTTTCTCATGGCATTGGTGGTCCATCAGATCTGTCTACTTCAGATAAATTTAAATACGCCTTCAACTTAAGTCAAACCGATGACATTAAGGTCTACATTGAATCAGGTAATCAACAAGCATACGCTGCAGAGTGTAGCGAATTTTTTCGATTTCGTTAACTCTTCCGAAACCTCGAGTTCTATCCGTGAGTGGGGCAAACGCTTCTTCGCTCAGCCTGGGGTGTGGTATGATCGTCTCTCTGTCGAGCGCGGCTGAGTAAGTAAGAGACTGACCTGTGCAGAGTCCCAATTAACAGAGCTCTTCACGGCGAAATCTCCGAGTGCAGCGAAACCTCCTTTCTATCCAGCCAGGGACTAAGCGGTCGGAAAAGAGGAGATTTCTCAGTGCATAACATACCAGCGCGAGATTTCCAAGTCGGTTTTGGATCTGGACAGGGGGGACTATCTCTTACCTGGGCGGACCAGTAATTTGATCGCCCTTTTGTTTCGAGCCGCTTGTTGGTTTCCGAGAATTTTGCTTTTCCGAATATCTTCTTATGTATTATTACTCAGGAAAATCATCGTGTCACACGGACAGCAGAGAACATCACTTTTCCTTACGCCTTTGGATCTTCGGGTAGATATAGAAGGAAGATTTTCTTTGGCAATCAATATTGGCTCCTATTTTTTTCTGTGTGTGCTGGTATGATTTTCCCATATAGTACGGATCATCGATATATTCGTATTTCTCGAGCCATAAGTCACACACCTCTGATCTATGCAAAATCTTCAGCGGACATCACATTAGCAGGGCTTGGTACTTAGCTCGAAATTTTTCAACATTTACGAATATCCCTAAACTTCCCGCCGGCACCTACTATCGGATTTTGGGGGAGCAACATCCTTGTCTTGTGTGGTTGTCGCTGGCTATTCATCTCGCTTTTTTTCTTGGTCGAGCGTCACGTTTTTGAGCCTGAGATTATGCCCTCCCACCCTCATATCCGGCTCAATTCAACGGTGAAATCTCGCGCAGGAAAAAAAACCTCCTTTCTCTTCCCTTGCTCGGGAAACTTGGCAGTTGGTGAGAAGAGAAGAGATTTCTCAGAACAGTCAACAACCGCCGCGCCGAGACCTCTTTCCAAAGTCGTTAATTGGACTGAGGGGGTGATATTCTCTTACCCTGTGGCGGCTCATCATAATCGGTTCTGCATTATTGTATTTCGTACCATATGTCGAGTGCGTAGTTCAGAGAAAATGACCTTTTCTCCGGAATCCCAAGGCTTTTCACCGGAAAATCTCGCCGCAAGCGAACGCTCACATTTCCTTCCCTAAGTCCAGGGACTCCAGGGTCGAAGAGGAAATTATCTTAATTAAGAAAACATCCGCGGGAGATTTCCCAAAGTCGGATTCGAAATCGTAATTTCCGCTAAGTCACCATGAGCTATGCAAATCTCAGGGGATCAACAGGTTTTCTACATTTGCGAAATATTTTTTCAATTTCGAATCCCAAAACCCGGCACGTGGGGGGCAAACCTCTGCCCGTAGGGGGACTCTAGGTGGATTTTCGCCATTAGTACAGATTTCGCACAGCTGTAGAGCGAGAAAATGCCCAACTTCACACACAAATTTGCCCGGAGACTCTTTCACACAACGATGGGAAATGCTCTGTGTCGCAGCGAAACCTCATTCTTTCCTTCCCCAGCCGTAGACTCAGGAGTACAGAGAAGGAGGAGAATATTCTCAAAGTGCAACAACGCGCTGATATGATTTTTCTAAAAGTCGATTGGACTGAGGGTGCGGATTATCTTCTTATCCTTAGTATAACTGTGAGGGGCAGGCAATATCAATGATTATAACGCCACCCTATGCATTAGAAGCAGCGCATGTAGAATGTCCTAATCTTTTCACCGAATCCCAGGTTTTTTACACATACGGAAAATCTTCGACGCAGCGAAACTACATTATGCCTTATCCAGCAAAAGGAGACTACAGGGATCGAAAAGTTGAGAAGAATTTCTCGTAATGCAAATGCGGAGATTATTTCACGAAAGTAGAGGAGTTCTCGAAAGTCGTATATCTTACGTCTAAGTACCCTGAGCTAATGCGTTCTACTCAGGGAATCACAATCAAAGACAGCATCGCTGGATAACTCTTTTAGCTCTTGATATTTTTTTTTTCCTATTTATACGTATATGTATAATCTCAATTAACAAATCTCGTGGAAAGGTTTCGTTGTGCGTCCAATCCCTTTTCCTTGCCGTGGCCGGCTCTTATGTATTCGCTCTTCATTGTTCAAATGCGTGTGCGGCTGAGATGATGCCCATTCACGGCTGAGTGTTGTTACAACGGGACTCTTACTCAGACGTGTTTCGCAAACATACCTGAGCAGCCGGAAAACCTTCCTTTTCCTTCCCAGCTCCGTCCGGAGAATGCTGAAGGGTCGGAAGAGAGGAATTATTTCTCAGGCAACTAAACGCGCATCGAAGAATATTCCAAAGATCAGGATTTTTGATCTGAGGTTGGGGATATGTTTACACATACACCTCTGAGGCGAGACTCGCATATTATTATGACGACCTTGTCGTGAAACGCTGGTCCGAGTAAATACTTTCCCAGATTCCAGCTTTTACACGTGGAAAATCTCAGCGCAGCGATAACTCTCCTCTCCTTCCTTAGCCGGAGCTTAATTTCAGGGTCGGAGTGGTCTTTTCTCAGCAACAAGCGCAGATTGTTTACCAAATTTCGGATTGTGGACGAGGAGGGATATTTTCTCTTACCACGTGGGGCGGCATAAGATCGCTTGTCGAGGCGCGGCCGAGGAAATAGTGACCTTCCGAATCCAGGTTGTGTCACGGAAATCATCAGCGCAGAAATTGCGAAACCTCCTACTCCTTCCGCCGGGACTACAGGGGTCGAAGATGGAGGCTTTCTCGCCAAAAAGGTCAACAGTCGCGCGGTAAGATTTTCCAAAAGTCGCGATTCGAAATCGTATTTTCTCGTCTTTAAGTCACCCTGAGCATTGCAAATCTCAGGGAATTCAAGCACGCACGTGGACTTTTGTGTCGAAATTATTTCTAATTTCGATAATGCCATACTCCGGACAGTGGGTGGTTCAAACGTGTTAGCTGTGTACGGCTCATATACTATTCTGCACTCTTGTCGAAGCGCCTGAAAAGGTGATTTGCTCTCGACGACAATGCCTCTCCGACTAACCAAGGCTCTTTTCACGGGTATCTAGCGCAGACGTGAAAACTCCTCTCTTCCCGCCGGGACTCTGGGTCGAAAGAGGAGCTTCCTCGGGCAACAACGCTCGCGCGAGATATTCCAAAGTCGAATTCAAAATCGTAATTACGCAAGTTCTATGAGTCTTAATATAAAAGCGGCAGTGTTTCGCACAAGGAATCAAACAAGAACTACTGCACTCTGTGAGCGAAAGGTTTTCAATGTTCGAATCCGACAAAACCAAAAGAACCGATGGGGATATATTCATCATTACTTTGTGGCGGACTTACTAATTAATCGCTTCTCTTTGTTGCGAGCGCAGGAGCACATGAAGCCCACTCACGGTTCACCCAATTCCACTGGCTTCCTTTCACGGAAAAATCTACAGGCGCAGCTGAAATTCCTCTGCGTTGTCACTTCCGCGGGACTCAGGGTAGAAAAATAGGTAAGACAATTTCTACAGAGCAACAACAAGCGCGAGATTTTCTCAAAGTGTTCGGACTGGACCGAGGAGGGATATCTCTTTTACTCGTGGGGCGGCCATAATTGGATCGCCTTCGCGAGGACGCAGGCCGAGGATAATATTGTCTTCCTCGAATTTATCCATTTGGTTTCACGGATTTGCTCAGACGCAGAAGCGAAAAACTCTCGTGCCTTTCCCTCAACCTAGCGAAAAAACCCTTAATCGCCTAAGACAGTAGAGGGGCAGGATTCTGATCAAAGGCTTCCGGGTTCAGTTGGGTTATTGACCTTCTCACGTACATACGACTAAATTAGCGGTTAATGCATATGACGAGGCACCACCGGCATCGAACGCCGGGACTTACGCAGTTCAAAAATGAGGAGCTTTGCTCGGCAACAATCGCGCGAGATATTACCAGAAAGTTGAGATTACGAAATAGAATATATTCCGCCAAGGTTCTACCCTTGAGCTATTCTGGCGATTTTTACTATAATACAAAGGAAATTAACAACAAGTCACGCTGGACTTAAGACAGAAACGTGTATCAAGTTTCGAATCCAAACCCGACCGAGGGGTCAAGCCAAACCTAACTTAGACGCAGCATGGCTGCGCTGTTGTCCTGAATGGATGTGGATGGCCCATTTAGTAAGAGTGCGAGGCCGAGAAATGCTTCCCGAATCCAGCTTTTCACGGGATATCTGCGCAGTCGCAGAAAACTCCTCTCCTTTCCCAGAGGTGAACTTAGTGTCGTGCAGTGGCTCGAAAAGAGGATGCTTTTCTACTCAATTGTACAACCAATATTCGGCGAAGCATGCTGTGATTTTCGGGCGACAAAGTATGGAATTACGAAATAAGAATTTTTTCCCATGAGCCAAGTCCTCTGAGATTTATGCGCTTCTCAGGGACATAAACAGCACTTTTCTGGACTTAGCGAAATCTTTTCATATTTCGAAAATCCAACAAACCGGACCGGTGAGTGGGTGTATCGTTTAGCGGGTGTGTGTGGTGCTCGGCCATATGATCGGCATATCCTTGTCGAGCGCGGTGCCGTAAGAATGCCTTCCGGAATTCGCGAGGGTTCTTCACGGGATGAGTGCTCGCGCAGCGAAAGACTCCTCGTCCTTTCCTCCTGAATAATTCCCATTACGTGCCTATAGACAGTGAAGTAGGGGAGCTCAGGTTCATAGATCAAAGAAGTCTTTCGTGGGTTATCGAAGAGCGATTCTTTATAGAACTTACTCAGATCAACTCTTCGGCTTAGTAGGCGGAATATGCGTTGGCCAGGAACGGCTCCCGGCTGGGACGTTATTAGAGTTCACAATGATTGGAAGCATGTTTCTTGCTCGGGGCACGAGTCGTCGCGGAGTATATAGTTTGCAGTTTTATTGTTTGGGGAATTTCGATTAATAGGAATTTTTGGCGTGGGGGGCATTTTTCGGGGGCGGGCAAGGGGTCACAGTCTCGTGAGTGCTAGTTGCGTTTCTTTCAGGGAGTGCAGTCTTCTGCTCTCATTGTGAGCTTTTAGCGAAATCTTTTTCAATTGTCGATATTAATCCACCCTCTCGGAACCTTTAAAGGGGCTCAAGATATCGCGCCTCTTGCAACCGGGGGCTGGTGGGGGGGCCATATGGGGAGTCGCCCTTTTGTCTGAGCGCGTGGCCGGAGAATTTTTGCTCTATTCCCATCCAGCTTTTCAACGTGGTAAGAATCTCGGCGCAGGCGTGTGAAAATATATCTCGCGTCGTCGCCTAGTTTGCTCTCTCAGCGAAACTGCTTTCGTGTGCTACTCTCGAGACAGTGGATTAGGGGCATATGTCTTCTTTGGTGGTCAGTTCTGTTCGATAGTGGTTTTGCGCCGGAAACTAGTGCGGTCTTCAGCTTGACGCTCTCGAGAAGTGTACTGACTGGAGGTGTGGGGTGCAAAGGACTCAGCTTTGTGTCTGCCTGGGACTTAGAGTCGAAATGTATCGCTTGCTTACTATCTTGGGCAACATATGCGGCGAGATATCTTCCAGTGTCGTGGTTAATAAGCGGATTCACAAGTGAGAATTCGGGTCCATACGATAACGCTACGGGAAGGAAAGGATAAAAGTTCTTTTATTTTTTCTTGAGAGAGTGCCTGACTCTCCAGAAGATATTATGTGAGACTCACTGACGTCATGAGATTTTTAGGAACAATCACACATGGTCCAGGTCAACAGTCACATAGTCACGGCTCTAAGTCAAGCTACAGTATGCAATGACTACTTGAATTACTCAAGAATCCAAAGAGATATACACCTGCTCATAAACCGCACCACTCCGCTGAGGTTTCTCGGTACCGCGCTTGCTGTCGTGCAGCCAGGAGGAGCTTTACTACAGTTTGATTCGAAAAATCACTTTCAGCCCGGCGTCAGACCTTTGGACTATAGAAAAAAAAAAAAGACAAAAATACAATTAATCAAAACTTCACAGGCAGCAGCAGACACTAAAGGTCTGCTTACACATGCCTTGCTTGTCGTAAGTGAACGCAATATATATTGAAGTCTTCCTTTACACGCCAGTTGTCTCTCGTGTTGTGTGTGTTAGATACTTCTTGGATTTCGGTACAAAGGAAGTTTATGCTTTTAGGGCTTCCTACAGGCAGCATGATCACCTAATACCATAACAAAATGGGGTCGTGTGATCTATACAATGCTTATTCGTATATGATCTACTGTTTCATAGTCCTCCTATCCTCCAGGTCACTGGATAAATCTTGTCGCAAGCAGGCGGATAGACAACCTGCTTCTCTATTTCTCTCCGCGAGCTAATACCCTTTTGGCCGCTACTACAGTGAGAGTAGCATAGTCAATGTGCCGAAGGGTAGCGCGGTGCTCGTGGTGTGATTTTCGGCATGGACTCTCGTTTGGCGCGCGGCTTAGCGAGAGGGCGTTTTAAGAGGTGGCGGAAGATATTTTGCGCATATTATTTTTCTCGCGGGGGTCCGGTGAGGGCATCAGCTATTCTCTCGCCGTGAGTCTATTGTACGGAGTCGAAGAGTTAGGAGCTTTCTCTAGGGCAAATCGTCGCGAGATATTTCCAGAGTTTGTATCGCTGTGAAATCTGTGTGAGATTTGTTCTCGCCTCTAAAGCGTGCTACCTAGTTAATGGTCGCGTTTCTTCTAGCGGAGATCAACCTGCAGTCGCTTGTGTGGTTCTCCTTCTTATATAATTTATAGCGAGAAATTTTGTTTGCATATTGTTACGAGAGTCCGCTACCCGGGATGCGGACAAGAAAGTTGTGAGTCTGTAATTGCGCACAGGGTCAGCAGACCGTATACTAGCAGATTGGGGGTCCGGCTGCTACGCATGGCGTTCGATAGAGATGCTCTTACTCAGAAGTTCCTTCCTCGCAGTCACTGGAAATATCTCGTCACTGTGCTCTTGAAGGGGCGTGTGTGTGTGAGAAAAACTCTCTCAACTTTCCTCCCAGCGAAAACCCTTTCGTCCTATAGTACGCATGTAGAGGGGCAGTCTCTGTTCAACAGGTGTCCAGGCTCCTGAGGGAATTTATTCTACGACTCACTACGTCTCGCCCTAAAATGTGACGAGAATGACAACACATTCAGCATAGGATACCGGCATTCCCAGCCGTGACTAATTCGAGGAAACGAGGCAGCTTTCTCAGGCAACCATCGCGCGAGATCTTCAGAGTATGTGGATTTCGAAATCTCGAGATTATTATTCCGACGCTTAAGATACTACATCACATGTAGCTAATGCGTATTCTACGCGGGAAGTTAACTTCACAGACTGGACTTAGCGTAAATTTTTATTCATTTTCGAATACGTGTGTTGGATAACTGTGACTACTGACTAGATTAATTTTTCCTTACGACAACTTTTAATTCGAGTACTCACCAGGCACACAAGAATACTTATTCAGTACTAGTTTTTTGCTGCTTGTGCATAACACATGCTTACGTCGTGAGGAAAAACACACTAATAGAATCAGACAGCTACTATCCTCTGTAATTAGGCCTATCAATTTTTTGTTATATTTTTTTGAAGCGTCAGGTATGCAAGGCCACTTCTCCGCAAAGACAACCATAATACGGTAAAAGAGGTTGATAACCTTTGCAAGCATAGTTTAACTAAGGGAATGTCTTCAGCGTTCTCGAATAACCGGTTTCGAATTGAAGGGTACTCGTATCACTCTTTTACTATAAACACCTTATGTCCGTGCTGGTACGCATTAGTTGCCGTAATACAAGCGATTCAGGCGTGTACTACAACGCATGTATGCAGAATCGCATGTCAAAGGCGACTGTTAGGAAGGCACCAAAATGATTTTGGAGCAGTCGGCGCTTGACGCCTACATGATTCCATCTCTCTCCTTTCCCTTTGAGCTGTTTTTTTTATTAGAAAGGGGTGGAGATGAGAGGGGCAAGAGCCGGGCCTAGCGCCGTGTGTACCGTCGGCGCGATCATATCATTGGGAGCGGATCGCAGGTGTATGTTGTGGAGCGCGCGTTTAACTAGGTCCCTACGGCCCGGCGCGCTGATTGCAATCCGCGCCGGAAGGTAATGCGAGTTTTTGGGTGGGGCCGTATAAGCTGTGCTCGCATGGCCGGGGTCCGTTTCTTCCCAGGTGGTGGTAGGGTGGAGTAGTGCGCGAGGCTCACGGCGCGTTCGGTCCATTAGCGCGGAAGAACGAGACATTCTGTGAAGGTGGGGACTGTCGCCGAGGCGTGTGAAAATTGAGTGACCGACCGGTAAGAACATAGGATAGAGCTGTTCTTTCTTTCTATGAGCCTGCCCGTCGTCTTACGCGCTCTCAAATATGTGAGGCGGTTGCGGTAGTGTGATAAAGTGGGAACGTGTCCGCGACGCGCTCAACCAAGACAGAGAACGCCACCTTCTCGTATATGCGGTCTGAGGACCTTCGGAAGCGATGACGCTGCGGGGTTATAGTCGGTTCTAGTCTTTCAGCAGAATTCCTGGGTTGTTTCTTCCGTCATGTGCGTTGGCATCATAGGAACCGGCATTCTGCCATCAGAGGCGTTACAGGCAATATGTCGGACGGACGTAGCTTTCGTCAGCAAGTGCTGATCAGCCAATGTGCTGTCACGGAGAGGTCCGGCCCTGCTGGTTTCCTCTCTGTACTAGTAGTCGGGGTCTATTTTCCATCGCACGGCCGTTTTTACTGTGAGATCTCACAAGATAGTGTTAAAACTACCTTGTCTCGCGACGGTCTTAAACCCAGTCTCTCTAACGTTTCCTCGCCGTTAGCACCGGCGATGAACACTCCGTGTAACACTTGGCGTGATTCTGACACAATCGTCACATGAATAGGAAATGAGCCGACATCGATATTGAATACAAAGTACTATATACTGCGCTGTCCTAAATAAGTCCAGTTATCGGCCTGTGGTAACCTCTTTCGCGACACTCTTGCTCAAAACTCTAGAGAGTCAAAAGGAACGAGAGGCCCCGCTTTCACGGTCCGTATTCGTAACTGTAATCAGCGGATCAAGCAGCCAGCATTTGCCCTTTTGCGCTACGCGAGGTTTCTGTCCTCGCTTGAGCCTTGAGCCTGTGGGACACTCATGCGCCTTATCATTTTGACAGATGTACCCGCCCAAGCGTACTCGGGCCCTGGGGGGTTAGTACAAAAATCAGCACCCATACATGACACTGGCTCTCGGGGGACACCGTCGCGAAAAAAGAGACACGACACGTGAAAACTCGGAGACATTTTCGACGATAGCGGAATTGACCGACCCCTCTGACCGTGCTCGCGCGTACGCCTATTCACAATTCAATACCCCCCGACACGCAACCGCCGTTGAAGCAGCGGCAAGCAGCGAACTACCTACCCCCCCGGGGGGGCAAATAGCTGGCGGACGGACGAGAGAACAACAGAAGAGGAAGGACTCGCAGAGAAAAACGAACCCGGGACAGGAAACGGGTGAGGAGACTACCCACCAGGGGCGAATCGAAAACAACGGACCCGAGCCGCGCCGCTGGTAAGAACTTCGTCTATTTTTCTCAGTAGAATTTAGACAGCGTGCCCGACGGCGCGCACCCTTCCTCTTAAAGCAGCCAATTTATACGCTGCACGCTAGGAGAATGCAAGGACATGGGGGCTGACTAGGAAAGGGCGGGCTACCAAGCACGCTTTCCTCTAGCGCATAATGAGTTAGTGAGAAACGATGAGAGTAGTGGTAGTGTTCACTGGGCGGCAAGGAAACCTCCTGAAGAGTTCGGTATAGGGGTAAATAGGTAGATAGAGACGGACGGGAGGGAAGAGGACGACTCGGACGCGTCGAACCGCCCCGTCAGCGCGGCCTGTAACACAACAAACAATATGGCCCATACTCATCAGCGCGGAGCGAGTAACCCGAGCCTCCACTTATCTACACGTCGTCAGATAAGTTCTCAACACAATGTCAAAACTAGATGTCAAGCTCAACAACACTTTTCATTGAGGGTCTTCTTTCCACCTGCGCTGTGTTCCGCAGGCCCGTTCCCTGCCTGTGGTTTCGCTAGACGGTAGTTAGGGAACAGTAGGGATCGTTAATCCCATCTCGATAATCCATTCATGCGCGTCACTAATTAGATGACGAGGCATATTATGGCTACCTTAAGAGGAGGTCGCATGTGTACTGGTGACCGCCGCCCCAGCGTTTACACCGCGCTTCATTGAATTATCTCACTTTGACATTCAAGCCAGCCCCTGGCAGAAATCAATCGCGTAACACCGGTTGAGGCCATCGGCGTGCTTTGTTTTAAATTAGGGGAGCGTCGGATTGCCCGCCTGCGCTCGGGGGGGACGCTGCCACGTGTCTCGACTCTTGGGGCGTTACGATCGGTAGCCCACGCACCGACGACCGCGGATGCGAGCACGGGGCCAAAGGCAATGTGAGCAGGGGCGATGCTCTTGTGGGGTCGGTCGCTCACTTTAAGACACATAACTAAAAGCCAGCCTCGCTCGACGGCGGTAGTCTGGGGAGCGCTGTGTGTTGCAATTGAGAGAACCTCGCTCTGAGGAAATGCCAAGGCGAACCGAACACAAACCCCTGGCGGGTGGGGGTCCTAGGCGTCCCTTCTAGCTTTACCACTCTCGATCACGTTCGAGCGAGGGAGGATAACTACGACGCGTCCGTACACAGCGCAATCAGTGAAATCCGACAAATGAGGTCGGCTCTATATCGAAACAGACCGAACGTCTCTTGTGCCTGAGTTCCTCTGCTCTCGTGATGCCTGCTTCAACGCACAGGCCGACCTGCGCCCTTTGTGTCTCTCCTTTTCTCAAAGCATGTGCATATTTTATATAAGCGTGCAAATTTACTTTTACGAAGCTTACGGATAGTGCAGTTTGCCCGAATTCCTTCACCTACAGTTTCGTGACTATATATGCGTGAACAAGTTAGACTTGCGAACATCAAGGAGTGACTATTATATGTGTGATATACTGGTAATAGTGATAGGACAGGCGAAGATATAGTGGACACTTTTCCTTCGTTAGTTATGTAGGCTTCATCTCATTCTACGACATTTCTTACCTTTTTATTGTTGTCACAAAGCGACTCGGGTTTGCATACTTGGCAAAGGAGACACGAGAGAAACGATCGCACAAATAACGAAAGACTAACACTTCGGACTGTTTAAATTAGCACCACACGTATGTCTACAGTTCCTTTCTCCTACTGTTTTGACATTTGATTTTACAAAGGAATCGCGCGCCTCTTATGTAAAATGACCCCCCAAACAGATGAAAAGTCTTCCTCCCTCGTGTGTACGTCCTACCAGTTGAGCGAGACATCATCTCTTTCACGTTACGCCATAGGAGGTTTCATCGAGCGTGTGTCCTCTTAGGACAAGTCCAGATATAAATATTTCCCTACGAGACCTAGTTCGGAATCTTCGCACGGATCCAATTTCTGCACAAACAGCTTGTGTGCATTCTCCGACGAAAAAATACCTGAAGACAGCGCTTTCTATTAGTCTATAAATGAGAAATAGTTTTCGACAGTGTACTGCGAGAGACAGAACAGACATTGAAAATCAAGTATAGAAATTTCTTAATGAAGGAGGTGAGCGAACGTAGCAATTCTCAGTTTCTCGCAGCACAAATATAACAACCGCTTCGGCGAGACTGTCTGTGTCTTTTTTTAGGGCTTTTAAAAAAAGCAAACTGGTCGCCACTCACTGCTCTGTTCGCACGTCCGCCCTGGGCTGGCGCTGCACTGTCCTGCTGCTTACCAAAAAACCAGGACGAAGAACACGAACAAAACATGATCATAGAAATCATAAAGTATAAAGCCAGGGTGAAGCGAACTGTTATGCAATCAGCCAGCATCTCTACAACACTTCTGTGTGCATGCACGAATGCTTGCAATATGGTGTTCGTGTCCGACGACCACTGCTAATTACTGTTGTTTGTTCAGTCTGGCCTGCTCTGCCTGACTGGCTGTGCTCATGCCTTGCCACCTTCGATTGCTGAATCAGAAACACAGTAACAGAGATAACTAAGATAAGGATGGAGAAGCGAACGTAGAAAATCAGAACAGTTCACTTACTAGACTGCCTGTGCTGTCGCGCGTACACGAGCAGCTTGAAAACAACTGATATGTTCTCTCAGTGTCGCTGGCGTGCGGTTGTCCTCTGCTGCGCTCTTCCGAGATTTCGTGATATACATGAATAGAATCTATGAGATATTACTTAAGATATAGAGGGAGTCGATAACTCTTGTAGTGTCCAACTCAGCCGATGCATTGTAGCGAAAATCTGTGCTCGCGCTGCTGCTAATGTGTTAACAGGGCAAAGCACGTACCAATATAAACACAAAACATGGAATATTGTAAGTGTTTCGACCTATATTTAAAAACTTGGTATATTGTTTGTCTCCTGCCTTGCTTGCTCCGCATGAATAACAAGTGCGCGCAACGAGTGTAATATCTCAATTTGGTTAATTTGTGGGACATTAAAGAATAATCGCAGCCCGGTGTGATAGCCCAACAGACTAATAAAAACTAATGCGTTATAGACACGCGTGTGTGTCAATAGTATGAAACACGATATACCTCCTCTCGTACAAAGCGGGCCAGTTTTTTGATCGATGGTATACCTTTTCTCGCTATCAGTGCCTCGTATGGTATCTCTCATAACAACGATAACTTTGTCTTAACTAAAAAACGCAACACATGGCAAAAGTATTTCTGCACTTGTGAGGTCTGGCTCAACATCCGGATTACGGTCACATGAGATACTGCGGCCTACCCAATGGTTTAATTGGGCTTGCGCTCACACTCACGTCACCTAAAACACGTAAAGCGAGGCTTAGAGACGGCATAAAATACGCATAATCACTACATTATCGTCGGTGACTGGATCATCTTTTTCCTTCGTCGGTGTAAGGATATAATGGGAGAGTTTTTCGTTATCTTTAAACCTATTCTGATATGGGTTCGATTGTTATCGGGATTCATGGTCTTATAGTGCGAACATCACACAATAATTAATTCTAGGACTAAGTACGCATAATAAACTTGAGTTGTTCGAGGTTGAGTTAGTTAACAGCACTCTATGACGGAGTGCCTTCCGAACTTCTCACACCACTAGGCCACCAACCGTGGAGCCGGTGGGCGTGTCGTTGATATATGGCGACGTGGCAAAACGACCTATTTCATTTGTGTGTTCGTAGACATATGAATTGTAACCGGTAATTAAGGAAGACACCGTTAAGCGGTGTGGATTTTTTTGGTTGTCATCGAGGGAGCTTTCTGCGTAAGCTCACACAACTGGTCTCCTCTCTAACTAAGCTTTGAATATTTACTGCTTTTTGTGTGAAGAGTTTTTGCAAATCCGTGTATAAGATGATATTTGATTATGTGTTTGGGCGCTCTGTTTTTTTTTGAGGGGGGTGTAAGCAATGCTCAAGAGATTTTAAAATAATATCTTTAGTTAGTGCCTTTCATAATAATCTAAATATCATAAAAACACACCATCTTAAAAAAATTTTTCTCATGCTCTACGAGTAGTGAAAATGTTTATTGATAAAGTTTATTTAAATCTTGCTGGGCGATATAGTGATTCATTCTATAAAGTGATTCAGGATAATTCACGAAAAAATGGTTCTCTTTTAGTTACGAAAAACCCACGATTTTTAATTTAAATAATTAGAAGTTGCCTTTTTTGTTTCTCCTATTTTTTCCATATAAAAAGAAGGCAAGGTAATAATTTTTTTAATTGAACAAGAAAAAAAGTGCTGGCTGTTTTTTGGATTTATTATAAGTAGAAATGATTTCTTTCATATTAGAAATACATTTTTGTGGCAGAATAATTGTTTTACAACGCGAGGGACCTAAGAAATAAGTTTCCTGGTACTATCTCTCTCTCTCATTGTATATAAAGATAAAGAATGAAATATTAATCCGTATTGATAAGGCTTAATGTATGTTTCTGTTACAAAGGATCGAGCACATGTCTCTTATGGTTAAATTTACGTGGAACATTAAAGGAATTCGGGGGGGGTGTTTTTTTTTGTGTAAAAAATAAATTATAATCGTGTGTTATCATAATTTTACACAGGGACGGTTTCTTATTGTATGGGGGGTAAAGTGTGAGATGAATAAAAGTTGGTGTTAATCTATATTTTACGGTTTTGTTACTTTGGTTGCTCTGTAAGCGACTTATCCTGAACAGGGTTATTTCTGGGTTGGATCGTTGGTCGCTTTTGAGAAGCCGTTGGTGGGTCCGCGCTCGGTATTGGAGCTTCGAGGTTTTCTCTTTGGTTGCGAGGTGTTATGGGGTATATTCGTGGCCTTTTTTTTCTTCTTTTTTTGTGTATGTGTTGTGTTTATTTTTTTTTTTTTTATTTATTTTTGGGTTCTCGATTTTCCTCTTTATGTTTTTTTTTTGTTGTGTTTTTATATTTTATGTTCAATCCTTTCTTTAGAGTAGTGGTCGTTTGTGTGTTTGTGTTTTTTTTTTATGTTATATTTTATATTTTTTCTTTTTTTTTTTGTTGTTCTGGTTGGTTTGTAGGGTGCCGGAGGTGTGAGGGTGGTGGGTTGTGGGTTGGTTGGTTATTAATAAAACATTCAGGGTCATTTTTTTTATAAAAAACTCTAAATGGTAATAAAAATAATAATATAAAATTATAAAATATATATATATTTAGTTTAATTATAAAATAAAAATAATAAATTTATAAAAATTATATTATAAACTTATTATATTTATTAATTAAAAATAATATAAAATGTGTTAATTTTAATTTAATACATAAATTTGGTGTTAAAAATTATAAATATTTGGTAATTAAAATAATATTAAAGGTTAAAAAGTAAAGTTAAAAAAAAACAAATATTTGAAAAAGGTTTAAAAACAAAGAAAACAAAACATTAAATATTTTTTAAAACAAAGTTAAAAAAACAAAAAATGAGGGTTTTTTTAAAAGCCAAAGTTAAAACCAATTGAAAAAAGGTTTAAAAGCCAAAGTTAAAACGTAAAACCAAAAAGCAAATAACTAAATCCTCCCCTTGGGGTTTCCTAGGTTTAACCAAAGCTTTTTTTTTTTGAAAATTTTTATGTTTTTTAAACCTTGGCTTTTTAAAATGAATTTGCTTGACTTTTCAAATGTTTTTTTTAATAAAAGTGAGACGTTCTGGGCATTAATTTAAAAAAAGTGAACTAAGGTTTTAAATAAAAGCTAAACGAAAAATTTAGTAGTCTAAGCCCCCAATTTTTTAAAACCAAAAAAGCAAACCTTAAAAATTCCGCAACCCTTAAAGGTTGGGTTTTTTTAGGGTAAAAAAACCTTTAATTTGGAATTTTTACCTGGAATTTTTTTTAAACCTTTGCTTTTAAAATTTCAATAAAAACATGTTTTTAAAAATAAAAAATCTAATTGCTTTAGAAAGGTTTAATAGCAGTAAAAGAGAGGTTTTAAAGCAATTAAAAAGAACAATGAAAATGTTTTTAGAAAAAAGTTTTAAACAAATGAAGTTAAAAATGAACAAGTTATTTGAGCCCTAGAACAGTTAAAAACAAAACCAAAAAGCAAATACATAAAAATAATTTTTGTTTTTGTTTTTTAGGTTTTTTAAATTGACTTTTTAAAATTGGAATTTTTTTATGATTTTTTAACATTTTTTTTTAGTCTGTCAAAGTATTAAAAATGTTTTTTTAATAAAAATTTTTTTTTTTTCGTACAATTTGTTAAAGTTAAAAAATTAAATTTTTTTTTATATTCAGATCAAGGTGGAAACCTTTCTAGGTTTTTTTTTTTTCTTCTTTTAAACATGCAATTTTAAAATTTTATAAAATTTTAAAAGTAAACTAAGTAAAATTTTATAAAAAAGATGTTTTTTTTTGGGGTAATTTGACGTTTTTTTACCCAAAGTTTTTTTTTTTTAAAGGTTCCGTGGGGAAAAAAATGTTTTTTTTAAATAAAAAAAAAATGTTTTTTAAGTTGCATAATTTAGGGTGGGTTTAAAAAAAATTGGACAACCCAAATGGACCCCAAAGGGGTTTGGGGGTCAGGTTTGTTTTGGTTTTTTTAATACCCCCACCGTTGTGGGGGGTTAGTTTTTTTGGGTAATTTGTTTTTAAAAAGTTTTGGGTATAGGTTGGGGTTCCCCTTTTTTTATGGGTGGGGGGGAGTGGTAAAGTCGGGCCAATGTTGGGGAAATGTGGGTTGGGGGGGCGGGGTTTTAAAATAAAGTGTAAAGTGGGGTTTGGTGGGTTGTAATGGGTTGGTTTTGGGGTGGGGTTGTTTGGGGTTTTTTGGTTTTTTGGAACCCGGGACTTGTTAGAGATATTAAGTTTGTTTAAAAAAATTGGTAAGGTGGGGTCCCTTAATGGGTTTAAAACAATGGGCAAAGGTTGGTTTCCCCATGTGAAAAAATGTGTGGGGTTTAAAAAATATAAAGTTTTTTTTTTTGGTCCCCCCACCCCTTTTTTGGGTTTTGGGGTTTTTTTTTTTGGGGGGTAAAAGGGTTCAATTGGGGGGGGGTTTTTTGGTTTGGGGGGTTTGTTGGTGTGGGGGTGGGGTTTATAATTTTTTTGGGGGTTTATAAGTGAAAAAAATGTGTAAATTGGGAACTTTTTTCGGGGTATCGGGGGTTTTATGTCATTGATAAAAAAAATAAATTGTTTTGGGATTTTGGGGGGGTGGGTGGGGGTTGGGGGGTGGTTGAATTGTGGGTGGTTTGGGTTTTTTACATGTTAAAGGTTTAAGTGGTTAAAAAAAGTTAAAAAAATCTGTTTTTGGGGGGGGGGTGTGGGGTTGGGGTGGTTTTGGGTTTTGGGTTTGGGGGGGTTGGGGGGGGTGGTGTGTTTGTTTGGGGGGGTTTTTTTTTTCCACGCCCGGAAAATGGGGGGAAAAAAAAAAAAAATTAAGTTTTTTTTAAGGGATTTACAATCCATTATCAGGTTTTCAGGTTTCTACAATAGAAGAAGGGCCAGAGTTCCCAAAAATGGTTTTTTTTTTACCAACAAATACCCTAAACCAAAAGGCCCTTAAAGGCCCAATCATTTTTTCCCTGGATGGAAGGGCCCCTTCAAAAAAAAAACGGCGGGGGGTTTGGGAAAAGGCTTTTAGTTGGTGGGGGCAAAAAAGGGGGTGGTAAAGGGCCCTGGGGTTTTTGTTTTAAAAAGGTCAGGGTGTGGGGGGTGTTTACGCTTTTAAGGGTTTTGTTAGGTTTTTAAGTTTTTTTTTAGGTTTTTTTTAGGTTTTTTGTTTTAGGGTTTTTAAAAGTTTAAAGTTTAGATTTTTATTTTTTATGGTTTTTTTTTTAAGGGTTTTTAAGGTTTTGTTTTATGGTTTTTTAGGTATATTGGTTTAATGTAGGTTTTTTTTTAGGTTTTTTATCTTTGAAATTATGAAGTATGAATTTGGGCCAGGAAAAAAAAAATAGGGTAAAAAAAAAGGGGCGGTTTTTTTTTATCCCGGCCAAAAGGTTTTTTTCCCCAAAAGGGGGCCGCCGAAAATTTCAAACTTATTACTTCAACAGTTTGTTTTTAAAATTAACTATTGAAATGTTAATACATTAATATCTATCACAAAAATAATTTATCTCTATAAATTATATTTTAAAAAATTAAATAAAATTTTAATTAAATTTATTAATTTAATATTATTTAATTTACAATAAATAATAAATTAAATTATAATTTTAATTATAATTTATAATTTATAAATAAATTTAATAAATAAATATTATATATAAATAAATATATAATATTTGTAATAACTTTCTATGTTATAAAAAAAAAACATTAAAAAAAAAACATGAAATTTTGGTTTTTAAATCATGTTTTTAAATAAACATATAAAATTAATTATTTTATATTAAATTATAAAATTATATTTTATGTATAATATATAATTTTATTTATATTTTTAATATATATTCATTTTATAAATAAATAGTACTTAAATAAAATAAATAAATTCTCATTGCTCTATAACGGAATTTAAAAGTGATTAAAATTTACTTTTAAAACTACAATTGGTTTTTTAAAAAAAGAAACTTATTAGAAAGCCCACGACAATATTAAAAACTTTCAAAAAAATAGCCACCCCCATAAAAAAATTAAATTTTAATACTTTAACTTAAATCTTATAATCATAGTATTATTTATATTTAAATTATATATTTTACTGTAATTAAAAAAATTATACTGTGTAATAAATATTTTTAATTAAATTAATATATTTACATTTAATATAAATTTATTAATGTATTAAATTATATTTAATATAAAGATTAATAATAGTATGTTAATATTAGTAAGTATTATAGCGTGGTTTTTTTCAGGGGGGGGGGGGGTTCGCCCCTCTTTTTTTTTAACTTTTTTGTGCCCTTTTCCCTTTAGTTTTTGGGATTTCGGCCACGTGGGGTAAACTTCTCTCTCTCCTTTTCCCCTTCCCTCCTCTTTTCTTCCCTTTTTTTCCTCTCTCCTCCCTCTTTTCCTCCCTTCTCCTTTTCTCCTTCTCCCTTTTTCCTCTCTTTCTCTTTCTTTTCTTTTCTCTCCTTTCTTTCTCTCTTTTCCTTCTTCCCTTCTCTTCGCTTTCGGGGCTTCGCCTTTTTTTTAGTTAGAATGCCCCGCGCAAGTGCCGGGGCTGGTTTTGGATTTCGGTAAAAAAAAAGGCCACGGTTGTTTAGGGGTTGTCGCTGGGGAAAAACCCGACTTTTTTAAAACCCCTAAATACAAAAAATAAAAAATTAAAAAATAAATGAAAAAAATAAAATTAAACGGGAAAAATCGCCAAATAAAATTAAATTAATCTGTTAAAAAAATAATAAATATTAAATTTTAAAAGAAATTTCCAAATTAAATGAATTAAATTTGTTTTTCCAAAATAAATATTTAAATTAATTTTTGAAATTAAAGAGAAAAAAATAAAACAATAAATTAGCAAATTGGAACCCGTTTTTTCCCCTTTCCCCACGGGGGGGTTTGGGAAAATTTTTTTAACGAAATTCGGCATTTTTTTCCCAATTGGCCCAAAACCGTTTCCCAAACGTTTTGTTTTTGGATTTCCTCCCCCAGAATTTTTAAAAAATTCAAAATTAAAATTTTGAAAAAATTTTTCCAAAATTAAAAAAATTTTTCAGTGTTCTAAAAACCGGGTGTAAGATGAAAAGCGGGTTAAAAAAAATGGCTTTTTTTTCCCGAAAAAATGTTTCCCGAAAAACTGAAACTGGTTCCCCCTCCCTCTCCCCTCTCTTTTTCCTCTTTTTCTTTTCCTCTCTCCCTTTTCTCTTTCTCTTCTCTCCTCTCTATCTTTCTCTCTTTACATCTCTTTCTTCTCTACTTCTCCTCCCAGGTTTTCCTTTCTATATAATTATATATATTTATAAATTATTAATCTATATCATAGATATATTTAAAAATTTAATACATAAATTTATATTTTATAAATAAATATAATTAAATAATTAAAAATAATCAATTAACTATCATTATAGCATCCTTATTTATAATATAATTAAATAAATATATAATATTATTAATTAGGTCTGAAAAAAAATAATAATAAAAATTATTATACTTAAATTAAATTAATAAATAATATTAAATATTTTATAAAATAAATATTTTTTATATTAATATAATTATAATAATTATTAAATTCCATTATTATATATATTATAAAATTATAAATTAAATTTTTAATTTATTTTTAATCATTTCTTTGATTTCTTATGATTTTCTTGAAATTTTTTAAATTGTTATTTTCAAATTTTAAAATTTATATTAATTATTAAATTAATTAATTTATTAATTTTTAAATTAAAAATTATAAATTAAATTTATTATTAATTAATTTAAAATTATTAAAAATTTAATGTCCTTTTTTCCATGGCCCGCTTTTAATTGAAACCCCCCCTTGATTTTTTTGCAGAAAATAAAATATTTCTCATAAACTACAATTTTATTCAAAACAAATTTTTTAGTTTTTGGGGGAATAAAAAAAAAGCTCCTCCTTTTAAATTTTTTTTTTTTTTTTTTGCCCACGAAAATGCTGGCGTTTTAAAAATTTTCCGTTTTAAATTTAGGTTTTATCGTTGGAGGCTCCTTTTTAATAAATACATTTCTTGGGCCATATTTTTTTAATGGAAACAATGAAAAAGGAATCCTCCCACAAACATAATAATAAAAACGTTAAAAAAAAGGGTTGGTTGATGGGGAAAAGTTTGGAGTTATTTTGGAAGGGGAAAGCTGTTCAAAGCACGAAAATTGGGAAAGGGAAAATTGGGTGAAATTTTCGTGGCGAAGTTTTTTCCCCGCCCAACCCACGGTTTTGGGGTTTGGGGGGGTTAAAAAAGGGTTTTTGGTGATTTTTGGGGGGTTTTTTGGTTTTTTGTTGGGGTGGGGGGGTTGGGGGGGGGTGTGGTTGGGTTGGTTTTTTTTTTTGGGGGGGGTATGGGAATATATAATTATATTTTTATTATAATTAAATATTATATATTCAGATTACTAGAATATAAATTTATAATAATATATAATACCAAATTAATAAAAATATATAAGTGTAATAGTTTTTGATGAATATTGTAATATAAAAATGCCCCGGGGTCCGGGGCCCGGGGGGGGCCGGGACCAAAACAAGGCGTTTGGCCGCGGGGGGGGAAAAAACGGCGGGCCGGGGGTTCAAAAGACGGGGGTTTTTCGGCCCGGGGGGGGAAAAAAAAAGCGGGGGCCCGGGCGGGGGGGGCCCCCCTGCCCCCCGGGGTTTTTTTTTTTTCGGCCACCTTTCCTGTTGCGTATAGCGAAAGAAGAAAAAAATAAGGTTTTTTAAAAGAAACAAATCAAACAAAAAGGGTAGAATTTTCATCTCCTTGCACCACATCCAAAAAAAAAAAATTTAAACCGTGGGGGGGTCCCCCAAAAAAAATGACCCCCCATGGGGACCCCGCAAAAATTTTTTAAGGTCGGGGGGGTAAAAATAAAGGGGGGGGGGTTAAATACCCGTTTTACGGGGTTTGCAACCCCCTTCATACCCCCCGCCCCCTCCCCCCCAATTCTTGGGCCGGGGCAACCCTTTCTTTTTCCCAAAGGGTTTTTTTGGGCCCCCTAAAAAAAAATTAGGGGTTTTTTTTACAAAAAATCCCAAAGGTTTTTTGCCCAAAAAAATTAAGGTTCCCCCCCGAAAAAAAAAATTCGGGTTGGGGGCCCCAAAAAAAATGAACCCGCCATGGGAAAAGAAAATTCAAAAAGGGGGGTTTTTTGGTTTTTTCCGGAACCCGAGGTTCAAGGCAAAAAAAAAAAAAAGGGGTTTCCAAATTTTTCGTAAAAATTTTTTTTTTTGGGCCCCCTTAAAAAAAAAAAAGGGTTCCAAAGGGGTCAAGTTCCCCAAGGTTCAAGGTTCAAAAGGTTTCCCCCCCAGGGTTTTTCAGTTTCCAAGGTTCAAGGTTAAAAAGGGGGTGGTTGGGGTTCCCCCAAGGGTTCCCAATTTTGCCCCCGGGGGGTTTCCAAAAAAGGGCCCCCTTTTAAAACTATCCAAAGCATTTTGCCCCCCCAAACCCCAAAAAAAAAAAAATCCGGAAGAAACATTTGTTTCCCCGAAAGAAAAAAGCAAAAAAAAAAGGGAAAAGTAAAAAAAAATTTCCAAGTTGGAAAAATGGGAAAAAAAAGGGGGCTGCACACTAGTTACATTTCGCATTTCCCCCGGGGAGGTTACCTGGCGGAAAAAAACAACCTTTTTTTTCGAGAATAAAAATAGAAAGGCCGGGCCCCAACTTTAAAAGGGGTTTTTTTTTTTTTTTTATTTAACCGAAAAACCGAGGGGGCCCCCCTCTTTTTTTAAAGAAAAGCTAATCGTTTAACGGGAAAAAATAAAAATTTACACATTTTTGGGGCAAAGGTAACCCGGGAAAAATTCCCCTCATGCCCGAATTTTAACAGAAAATCCCGTTAACCCCAATCCCCAGTTTTTTTTTTTTTTTTTCCAAGTAAAAAACTTTTTTTTGGGCCCCAAGGGAAAATTTTTTTTACCATGATTCCCGAATTGGGGTACTTGATGTTTTTTTTCCCCCCGGAAGCTTTTCCTCAGGCCCCCTTTAAAATGGCCAAAAAATAAAAATCTAATTAATAAAACTTTTTTTTTGGGAAAAATGGGAAGCCCCCCTCCGTAAAAACGTGGTTTTTTTCAAATTGAAAAATGTTTTTTTTTTAAAACCCTCTTTTTTTTTTTCACTACCAAAAACAATGTTTTTTTTTTTGGGTTTTTTAATTGCAATGGGGGAAAAAAAAAAAAAAAAAAATGGGGGGCCCCCCCCCCTTCTGCAAAAACCTTTTAGGTTTTTTGGGCTGGCAGTTTTCGGTGGGAACAAAAACCTGGAAAAAAAAAAAAAAAAAAAAAATGAAGAACCCCTTTTTTTCACAAATCCCCCCAAAAATGGGATAAGGTTTTTTCCGGGAGGTTTGGCCCCGTTTTTTTCCCGGTCCTCCCCAGAAAAACCCCCTTTAAATTCTTTTGGGAAATTAAATTTTTTACACTTTTGGGGAAAAAAAAACCATTTTTTTAAAAAAAAGACCCCGAAAAGTTAAAAATACTTCTTTTTCCTCCAAATTCCGACACCCCGGGTTTTTGAAGGGACCCTAAGATTTTAAAGGAATTTTAATGAAACGGGAAATTTTTGGGGAAAAAAAAACGATTCAAAAAAAAAAAGCATGGGAAAATAAAATTTTTTTGAACAGTTTTTTTTTTTCCCCCCGAAAAAAAAAAATTTCGGATTTTGAGGAAAAAAGAAACGGCCTGGGAAAATTTTGCGTTTTGCAAATTGGGGGGAAAACAAACCGGGAAAAAAGGGGGGGGTCCCCAAAAATTTTCCAAACAATCAAAAAAAATCCCGCTATTTGTTCTTTTGTTTTAAATTTTTCAAATTTTTTTTTTTTAACTAAATAAAGGGTTTTTAAAAAAAAACAAAGTGTTTTTTTTAATGTTTTTTGTTCTTAACTTTGTAAGTTTTAAAAAAACCATATAACCAATTTCAAATATATAAAGCAGAAATATGTTTTTCTAATTACTTTTTTTCTTTGATTATGAAAATCTTGTTTTTTTTCATTTTTTCCAGTTTTTTTCTCAAAAAATACTTTAAATTTCCCCCCCAATGTTTTTTAAATTTTAGAAAGTTTTTTGGAAACTTTAATTTTTGGGTTTTTTTCCCCGTTAGAAAAAATAACAAAAGGAAATATTTAGTTAACAAAAAAAAAAACAACATACAGATCCAACAAAACAAAAAAAACGGAAAAAAACTTTTTAATAAAATATATACCCTTATCACAAACCTTTTTAATAAAGAAAATGCAATTTTCACCCCTTTTAATTTTTTTTTTCATTTCATTATTTGGTTTTACACACAAAAAATTTTTTTTGAGTATTACCAATTAATTTTTTAAAATTCAAAAGCAATAATTTTACAATAATTAATTAAAATATATATATTTATTTAATTATTAACTCTATAAAAGATTACAGGTAACATTCAGAAATTAATATTTATAATAATGTATTATATTTATAATTTAATAAATAATATTATATAATTTTTAGTTAAAAAAAGATATTTATTAAAATTTTTATTAATAATATTATTAATTATTTATATTAATTTATTTTAATTAATTAGTTTTTATAGTATATAGTATTTTATGATATTATAATATAAAATAAAATATTTATCAATTTCATTATTTCTACAATATATTCTTTTATATAATATAATTATAAAATTGATATTTTTTTCTATAATAATAAAATTTAAAATTATTAATTATTTATAAATATTATTTTTTTTATATAATTTATTATAATTTAATTCATTTATATAAATTATAATTTTAATAATAATTAAATTATTTTTATTATAAAAATTATTTATACTATTTATATCATATATATTTATTGATATTATAAATTTTATAAATATTAAATAAACGGTTAAATAATTTAAGAAAATTTAATTTTAATTAATTATAATTAAATTATTTACCTCAATAAAATTTTAATATTATAAATAATATTTATTCCATTTTAATTTATAAAAAAAATATTATAATTAAATATAATATTTGCATTATATATTTATTATTAATTAAAAATAATAATTTAGATAAATAATATTATATTTATTAATAAATGTTATAAAAAATTTAAATTTAAATATTATTTAATTTAAATTTAAATCTATTTAATAGGTATAAATTATATAGCACTGAAAATTATTAATAAATTTTAAATAAATATTATTATTAATTATATATTATTTAGTATATTATAGATTATTATATATATTTTTAATTTTTGGTTTTTTTTTTATGTTATTTTCCTTTTTTGTTCTTTTTGTTTCAGCGGTTTCGAAAAAGGTGGACCGCAAAGCCCCCCCCCTCGCCCTATAAAAAAACATAAACCTCCCCATTTTGAAAAAAAAAAAACTCCCGGAAAGGAAAAAAATTGGCCCGAATTTCCCCACAAAGGTTGGCACGATTCGGGGGGGGGAAAAATAAACCCTCGGTTTTTTTAAATTTTTGTTTTTTTTTTTTTTTTCCCGGGGAAAAAAATGTGGTTCCGGCCGGAGTTTTGAAAAATTCCGCCAGTTAAAAGGAAAATATATTGTTGGGTCCACTTCATCATCCCATCACCTGACAAAAACAAAACGCGGGGTTGAAAGGGGCCCAGTTTTTTCTTTAAAAAACCATATCGAGAAGCTAAACGTTAGCTAATTCCTATTTTAAAACTTAAGCCGGACCTTCGGAACTTCGGTTTTTTTTTTTGGGGGGGTCAAAATTTGCTATTTAAAATTTCCATAAATTTTTTTGATTAAGAAAAAAAAACTTTATTAGCTAACAGTTATAAAACATAAAAAATAAGAACTTAAAGGTGGGGGGGGTTTGGGCTTTTAGAAAAAACCAAAATCTTTTTTACTCAAGCCAAAAATTTTTTTGCCCTTTAATGCCCCTCAACAACAAAATCAAATTTTGTTTTTTTTTTAATTTTTAAAAATTGAAATTTTCCTCCTAACCTAAGAATAACTTCCCCCTAATCTTCTTTTCTTCCCCTTTTTTAACACAATTTTTCTACCCAATTTTTTTTTTTATAAATAATTAAAAGCTTTTACCTAAATTGCTCTTGAAACAAAGTACTACTTGTCTTTTTTAATTTTGGTTTACTTTAATAACATTAAAAATGATCGATTTTCCCGGGGTTTTTTTTTACAATTTTTTTTACTAAATTTCTACATATTCCAGCTTCCAGACCCCCTCATCTACCCCCAAACAGCCCCAAATAATCAAAATATGTAGCTACAATAATAATAATATATAGCAGCAATAATAAAAATATATAGCAACTGTTCCGAAGATTCACTGTACCACGCTGTCGCTCTCAGAACTTCTCGCGCATAGGTTTGCACAGGAATGTTTTCTAGACCTGACACTATTCCTGCTGATTCTTATGTAAAATGACGTCCTGAATCCGAAAATGACCCTCGTTTTTCCCATCACCTACTGTTATGGTAGGAGGGAACCCTACCTCATTTTTATTGCACCTTTTTCGTGATAATTTTTGTGGCAGATATGTTGATTCCTTTGGGGGCAGGGGTGAAAAGATTTTAGGTGTAAAGAATAATAAACAAAAAGTGGAATAATTAAATGTAAAAAGTTAAATAATAATAAATGTAAAGAATAATAATTAAATAAGATAAGTACCTGTGCGCGCGAGGTATTGAGAGCGACAGCGTATTACAGTGAATCCTCCGAACTGTTGCTATATAATCTTATTATTGTTGCTATATATATTTATTATTGTTGCTATATATTGTTGCTATATATTTTTATTATTTGGGGCTGTTTGGGGGCAGATGAGGGGGCTGGAAGCTGGAATATGTAGAAAATTAGCGAAAAAATTACTGAAAAAACGGAAAATCGATCATTTTTAATGACTTTTTCAATTTAAGGGGCAAATCCCCTCCCCCTCAAAATCTACCTCCTTGCAACAAATGTTCATGTTTTAGAACTTTTCATCTCTCTAGCCCCTAAGAGGAAATGTAAAGGCTAAAATAATCCTTTCAATGCCTCCAAGATATCAAAAAGTGATAAAAATAGGTGGGGCCTCCCCCGAAAACGGTGGGTCATGGGGGAAAACGGGGGTCATATTCGGATTCAGAAGGTCATTTTACATAAGAAACAGCAGGAATGGTATCAGGGCTCGAAAAAAAGTTTTTTTTGGGCAGACCGGTGTATAATTTATAATCTTAAATCTTGTGTTAAATAATTCATTCCATTGTTAGAATCGAAATTCTGAAGATGTCCGAGGTTTACGGACGAAACCGGTCAGGAACTAATAAACTATAAATATGCCTCATATCTCCTTCCTCTGTAAATTTATTATATATTTTTCTAGATATGTTATTTCGGAAATTTAAAGCGAAAATTAGAAGAAAACATTTCGGGAATTGGGGGTCAATATAAACTTTTATAATAATAATAATAATAATAATAATAATAATAATAATAATAATAATAATAATAATAATAATAATAATAATAATAATAATAATAATAATAATAATAATAAATTTATAATAATAATAATAATAAAATAATAATAATACTAATAATAAATAAATTATTAATAATAATAATAATATAATAAAAAATATAATAATTAATAATAATAATAATAAATTAATAATAATAATATAATGAATAATAAAATTAATAATAATAATAATAATTAAATAATATAATAATAATATAATAATAATAATAATATAATAATAATATAATAATATAATAAATAATAAATTTTAATATTATTTATATATTATACTTATGTAATAATAAGAAAATAATTAAACTAATAATAAATAATATTAAAAAAAAAGAATAATAATAATAATAAAATAATAATAAATTAATAATAAATCAATAATAGTAATAAATATAATAATAAAATACATAATAATTAATAATAATAATAATAGAATAATGAT
The DNA here is from genome assembly GCA_015478945.1 of Trachelipus rathkii. Lineage (NCBI taxonomy): Eukaryota > Metazoa > Arthropoda > Malacostraca > Isopoda > Trachelipodidae > Trachelipus > Trachelipus rathkii. The sequence continues at coordinate 10,798 of JABUQX010066771.1, read as the reverse complement.
AATAATAATAATAATAATAAAAATAAAAATAATAATAATAAATTTATATTAATAATATAATAATAAATATAAATAAGATAAATAAAATAATAATTAATAATAATAATAATAAATAATTATAATAATAAGTATTTTTTTATAAATAACAAATAATAATCACAATAAATAATAAATAATATTAATATAATAAGAATATTAATAAATAAAGAATAATAAACAAAATAATAATATAATAATAATTTAATAATAAAAATAATAATAACAATATAGATAATAGAATAGGATAATATAATAATAAATAATAATAAATAATAATAATAATAATAATAATAATAATAAAATAATAATAATACATAATAATAATAAGAGATAGGAAGAATAATAATGTAAATAGAAGTAATAAATAATAATAAGAAGAATAATTAATAATAATAATAATAATAATACTAGATAATATAATGATAATAATAATAAGAATTAATAATAATTAATAAATAATTAATAATAATAAAAAAAAAATGTAAAAAAAAAAAGAAAATAAAAAGAAAAAATAATAACAAAATGATAATCATATAACTCAAGCAAAGAACAGTCTAATAAAGAAAAAAAATAGAATATTTTAATATAATGGCTAATAGTGCACATGTCAGATTAGAAAATGGACAATGAGAAAAAAAGCATTCATAATAAAAATAATTGAAACAAAAAAAGTAAATAATAATAATAACTGAACATAAGAATAAATAATAAATAATAATGAATTAAGCTAAGATCCACATAAAAATGCCGGACTAATAATAATCACAATCGATCACATAGCATAATACAGCGACATAATAAAATAATCACTAATTGAACACAAAATATACACACTGTATTTAGTATTTTTATATTAGACATAAAAATACCAAATAAATAGCCCTAATAACTAAACAACACCTCATAATGGCAATGAATACGCATCATAAAACCACACGTTCTAGGCACATATAGTAATTAAAAAAGGCTGAACCAAATAATAAATAATAAAGTACGCACACATACATACTACCAGGGTAATAAATCCAAATAATGAATAATAGAATCATGAATAATAAAAATACAAATTAGGGAAAAAAAATTTAATTTGAAAGATGAAAATAAATAAATCAATAATAATTCAAAATAATAACAAGTAACTCAAAAATCTGGAATAAACAACAAATGGGTAATAAAAACGAGTTAAACTAAATAACAAATAAATGATGTGCTAAAATTAATAACTCATCAATAAAATAAATAATCAATAATCAAAATAACAAAATAGAAATGAAAACTAACATTAAAATGCAATGACATATAAAATAACGACAAAATAAATCACAATTAATAATAATGCATGGTATAAACTAAAAATCACAAAATAAAAATACAATTGAAAGAAGAAACAGCAATCAAAATACAAATAACAATAAATAAATAAATAAAAATAAACCATGAAATAATAAATAAACAGATAGAATATAAATATATCGTTTTGGATTTCAAATAAATATTCACAGTTAAAGAAAGTAAATATAAGGTCTCAAAAACAATAGAGATAACATACTGAGATAATATAAAATAATCAATAATACCAAAATCAATACCGACAATATACCAAACCATAAATGAATTAAAACAATCCAAATAAATAATCAGAACAAGTCCAAATAACATTAAAAAAAGCGGAAAAAAATCAACCTAATAATCAACATTAACAACTACATCGACACATATACACGCACCACCAAATAATCATACTACAATCTCAACATCAAATGAATCAAATCAGAACAATTCCAACTACACGCACTAGAATCTATACTATCAACTCAACTCGAACCCAAAATCGAATAAACTCATAAAAACACAAATAATAAAAACTTCTTCTCCTTAATATTATTTATCGATAACAAATAATACTAAAATAACAGTATATAAACAATATCAAATTAAATAAATACCCAATAATAAATCAAAATAGAAAACTTAACAAGCAAAATACAACATAAATTAAATAAATAAACATAAAAAATAACAATACCCTCCTAAAATAAAACAAAAAATGATCACTCGAGTTGCATCCATAAACCCAGCACTTCACTTTCAAGGATTCTGAATCTAAAAGAATTACAGCAAAAGACAAGCAAGAACAAAACAATAAGACAACACTCAAAATCAACAAACCTCGCCAAACCAGAATAAACAAAAAAATACTTATAATAAAAATACAAAAATAAAGATAAAAAAATAATAATGTTAAGATACTCAAAATAAATAAACAATAAATTACATAAAAATAAATAACTCAAAAACACTAAAATAATATTCAAAAATAAATACACTAATAATTCACATATAAAAATAACTCACATAATCAATGAATAAGTATAACCATAAAATAATAACTCAAAAATAAAAGAAGAGAAGAAGCCAGAGAGAAAATCAAGAGTACAAAAAGCCAAAAAAGCAGACAGAACGAGAAAGAAGAAAGAAGAAGAAGAAGAAGAACAGAACAAGCAAGAAAGCAAGAAAGCCAGCGTAAAAAGAAGAGAGCCCAAAAAAAGACCAGACAAAAAGAAGAACCAGAAAAGACGAAGAAGAGCAAAAAAGAAGGAAAGAGACAGAGAAGAAGAAGCAAGGAAGAAGAACGAAAGAAAAGAGAAAGAGACAGAAAATATAAAAAAAAGAATATGAAGAAGAACATGAAGAAAAAGATGAAGAGAAAACAAGAAAGATCAGAAACAAACAAAGGGCGAACAGCAATCCCAAGAAGACAGCCACACACTAAACATTCAATGAAAAATAAAGGAAGCACAGAGAAGAAAAAAAAACTATTAACACATAAATATAATGTAAGCCAATAAATATTATACAACGTGAAATTTGACCTCAAAAAAAATAATACTCTCAAGTCATCGAAATAGAATTTCTCCCGCAAAGGCGACAAGCAAGAAATGAAAACATGTCGCAGAGCAAAGAGTGATCAGAACAATAAATTGTACTCGACAAAAGTAATATATAGACAGCAAAGAAGAAAATCATAACCCTCGAAATATAGACTAAATAGAAAATAAATAAATAAAATATGCTGTATATTAGAAAAAAAAATCTCAAAAGTATATATAAGCACAAAAAAAGTACAACCCAAAAAATTAAGCCAAAAAGGGACTAAATATTACAGTAAAAAAAATACTACATAACGGCAAGAATAAATACTCAGGCAAAAACCAAGGCATACCATAACAATACCTCAAAAAAATACTCCAGATATACCCATAAAAAATATCCAAGCTCCCAAAAATAGCAATAAAATGTAAATAAACCATAATAAGTACTACGCAGATGACTCAACCCAAATAAGTAACCAAACACAACATAATAACTACTACCTCGACTATACACAATAATCAAACAAAACTAGCTACCCAAAATAGATATATATAAAATTAATATATTATATATAGATAAAAATAAAAATAAAATATAAATAATAATATAAAATAATATTTACAAATATCAGAAAAACAGGTTATTATAATATGAAGATGGAACCTTATATATCGGAAATAAAAATACAATTAAATCATATTTAGATATATATAATATATTAATATAATAAAATAATATATAAAATAAAATATATATTATATAATTAATTATAATAATAAATATACATAGATAAAATTAATATAATAATACCTAAAAAAATAACAATATATATATATAAATAATAATATAGAAAAAAAATAATATTATATAAATATAAGGATATAATATATATATATATGAATATATATATAATAAATAGAATATATATATAAAATTAATATAAAGTAAAATATATAATAAGAAAATAATAATAAGATATATATATATAAGAATGAATATTCCATACATAAAAGTAGATATATAAAATTAATGACGAAGTAAAATGTAGTATAGATATATGTGTATAATATATATAATAAGATATAATTAAACGAAATATAATAATATAAATATATACAAAATAATAAAAAATTGAAAGAGAATTATATTATATTGAGATTACAGAAAGAAAAAAAGAGTATAAAAAATATACAATATAGATATATAATATGATTAAATAAATAAAATATAAGTAATAAGAAAAAAGAAAATATATAATTATAATAGAAATAAACATAGATAAAAGAAAAATAAAATATAAATATATATTAATAAAAATAATATAATAATATAATAAATAACCTATGGGATGATAGAGGACAGGGAAGAAACAGGGACCCAGACAAAGATCTATTATAACTAAAAAGCTGAAATTACATGAGGTACTTAGAAGAATGGAGGAAAAGAAAAGACCCCGAACAGAGAACGAAGAAAAAACCAAGTGGAAAGCAAAGCAGATAACACCGGCCAAATAACCAAAATACATACATTGAACTCTCATACACCAGTATGCTAAAGAGGAAAAAGGGGATATTGCTCTGGAAAGTGTATGAATAACACTAAACACCAAGAGTGTCACAGTCTACCACGATAAACTTCAATCAAGTTAGTCCAAAAAAAGCGATATCCAAAGACATTACATACGACAGAAGACTAGAAGTGACAGAGAGACACAAGACGTAGACAGCAAGAGTCACGGACGCATAACGACGAGAACCAGCATAAGAATTCCAAAGGAGAACAGAAGAAATAAGAATATAAAAGGAGATGCACAACGGACTGGATCTATAGTATAGACCAGCATTTGATATAGAAGAAAGTAGAAAGGAGTCAAATTTAGAAGTGACCACAAACACTCAGCACCTACAGAGACCTTTAAGATTATACAATAAAAGCGCTATATATTACATAGATACCAAGAATAGAATATGCTATATCGATGAGAGTATATATAAATATTGAGGGAAGGAATATAGAGCAGAAGAGTGATGTGAGGAGAAATGATAAAACGCAGGTAATAGAGACGAACTTGTAACACACGAACAACGGAAGAATATTGTAATTGCAAGAAAAGGTGAGGACGGAACATGAAATGAGAAATGGATATAATATAGAGATGACGGGTAAAGCAGGGAATAACAAGTCACTCGAATTAACAAACACATATAAAAAGAACCTCATAAGAGTACGGTGTATTTTGTCATATTGCAGACACCGATGATGCAACTTTTGATAAAAAATGAAGAGAAGAGGGAGTTTTGAGGTAGAAGGACTTAGAAAAAAGGGGAATAAATGTGCTTCGGAAGAAAGTAAATGGCCTGAAAATATGAATAAGGAGATGAAGTGAGTTAGAGGTAATGAAGAGGATAAACAGAAAGGATATAGGAAGGATAAAAATATTCAAGCGTAGAAGTATGAGGAAGCAACATAAAAGAGTAGAAAAATTTAAGATATCTAGGAAGATGTGATTTAAAAATAAGAGAGGAGCAGGGAAAATGAGTAGGAGCAAAAGACGGAAGAAGAGCAAAGGAAACGAGTTTTCTAATCCCTTTGAGCTGAAAGATCAAAAACGAGTACCGCACTGCAGAGATTGAACAATGCATTTATATAGAGACCATTTTAGCAACACGACAATAAGCATAGTGAATTGTTTTTCCTCTTATTTGAGAGGAAAAACAAACAATGGACTAATTATTTGAATTAAAAATATATATAAACATAGCAAAATTCAAGCAGCTGAGTTGAAACCTATCGGGAGAAGAGAAACGGATATAGGTAATTTCTATATAACTCACTATTAGGGAAGACGCAGAGACAATCAACAAGTGAGGAAAAAAGACATCTAAAAAGAATAGAGAGAACAATACGCATATGACGGCTCAAGATAAAAACTAGAAAATCAATAGCCCCAGAATGAGAGAGAGACAATAGAGAAGAACATACATAAGAAAAAGAAAGAATGTAAGGGAAACACGGAAAACACACAAACAATAAAAAAAAAAAAAGCAGAAAAGTGAGAACGAGAGAAGCTCATATATGAGATGTAGAGAAACGAACGAGGGAAGAGAAAAGAAAACAGGAGGGACGACGAGAAGAAGGTGAAAGAATAACTAGCAGCGATGGAAAATGGTGATTTAGTGAACAACAAATATAAAACACAAAATCCCAGGACACCAACAATCCCAACATACCAAAAAAAAAAAACAAACAAACCAGATTTTAGAATTAATAAGCCGAAAATCTTAAATCGTGGACGACTCGCAAGGAGACGGCGCTAGAACTAGAGCGGGTTAACAGAAAGCACGCAAGCGAACAGGACTAACAATGCCGAAACTACATTCATGGTAGGAGCTAGACAAAGTAAAGACAATAAAATAACAAATACTCTCAAACCCAACCTACATAACTCAAACGACAAATAAACTCCTACCCTCAAAAAATAAACCATAAATAAACATATAAATATACAAATAAAAACCCAACCAAATAAAAAATATACACCCCCCTTAATACCCCCTAAAATATACACCTACTAACAAAATTTATAATAACATGAATAAAAAAAAATACATTAAAACATAAAAAAAAAAATGCAAATAAAAAACCAAAATAAAAATTAATAAAATAAATATATAATGAACTACAATAAAAAAAAATAAAACTCACTCAACCTCACGCAAAATGAGCTAGAGACTTATACTCTAACACGTAAAAATATAAACAGAATATCTAACGCGAGTTAGTGTGCAAAGATATATCACGAAATTCAGATACCCACGTCCCACCAAAATAATCACCATCAATACCTAAAGTCGAGCGCAACCGCACAATAACCGATCATACTCATCACTCCAACACCACACAACTTATCACCAGCTATTACAAAAACCACACTTTATACCCACAAACCCGTATGACCGAGAACTCTTGCTCTTAACAACCACAACACAAGACTCGAGCTATACTACAGTCTCCAAAAACAGAATACACTTATCCTATATCTTCTTAGACACAAACACTGAAATGTTGTAGCATTCAAGAGCGAAATGCTAACTAAATGACTCAGGCGCAAAACACGTTCCAGAAATGTACCACAGAATAAGTGCATGATTCATAGATAACTACACACTATTAACCAACAAGCAACGAACTTTCACAAACACCCTATCCAACTACACGTCCCTCGTTCAACTTAAATCAGAAACAACATCATTTGTGAAACCAAGACTACAAACCACCGCTATACTTTCGAACCCACCTGGACTCAAACAGCTGCAAAGAAGAAACGGGACAGCAGCACTAAATTTTAGGACGAACTCTGCTGTATCAACACTGACTGCTGACAAAGCCCACAACAATATTACTACTCAACGAGCAAAAAAGCAAAAGATTCAGCCAAGAAAAACAGAAGGCATAATTAGACCCACACTCTCATAATTAGTTCGTCGTGAGCCAGTCAATAAAAAAACCAGAATTATAAGAGACAAACATGTCCCAAAGGAAGGCCTTTCTCCACAAATTGATCAGCAAGCGCTATACCACAAAGCGCGCAACAGATTTGGCCCGGCCGCTCAGATAACACTCTAAGCTACTCGTGGAGAGCAAGTGACAAGCACTCCACCTATATCCCTGAGACACGGCCTGAAATCGAGATAACACAAAGAATAAACTAAATATTACAGGCATAGCCGCTAAATCCAGCATCAAAGACAACCCAGACAATAGGACTAACAAAGAGAGCGTCTTTTCCGTGGAGCAGGTGTCATATGTGATAACTCAACCACCAAAATCGCAAAATACAACAAACAACAACCAGCAGCCTAACTCTGGAAAGAGCTAAAGAAACTATAAGCACTGTTTTTAAAACCAAAACCTTACACAAATCTATCCTTAGCCTCGTCAATATCTAACAAACTTAACGACAAAAACGTAAAACACAATAACCGTCGACTACATTGATAGCGTATACTTAAAAAAATAAAGACCGGCGTAATCCTAGCAAAAATAAAAACAATTAAAAACATAAAACATACACAAAAATAAGAAAAATGACCAAAATTTAAGAAATTAAGCACTTCAGCAAACTTTATAACCCTACACAAATAAGCTAATAAACAAAACAGAAGTTGACAAAACAATCTTATCTCCCAACAAATCGAAAATAAAATAATAACAAAATGAAGCGCAAAAAACGTTAACCATTTATAATAAGATTCTAATTAGCCTAACAACAACAAATCTGTCACATAGATGGGAGAAGATGTAGTAGCAGCACAAAAGACAAAAAGACATGAAAAATAAATAAAAGATACTTGACAAAATTAACAATAGCTATCTACAATAATTATTTTATTGGTTATTTTTTTTATCAATGAAATAATTTTATATATTTCACGGCACTTATAATAGCTAATTTAGTACAATTTCACGATTATATTGAAGGGTTAAAACCTGTGATACTTCAAAATTGTTCCAGCGTATCGGCAATCCAGCATACCGCATCACCAGCAAACCGCGATCCGAGCATACTCAGCATCTAACTCAATCCGACATACCCGCATTCACGGATTAATTGAAAAGTAATAAACCGCAAGTACAGAGAGGAAAAATGATAAGATACGTAACCAAACACCTCTAAATATCTAAATATAATAAGATTATTATATATATATATTATACTTGATTTTAATATAAAAATAATAAAAATTATATATAAAATTAGTTAAAAAATGAATATAATAAAGTAAAAAAAATATAAATAAAAAAAAAAGAAAAAAATAAGAAATAATAAAAAAAAAAAAAAAATATAAGAAAAATATAAAAAAAAAAAAAAAAAAAAATATATAATAATAAACATAAAAACAAAAAATAAAATAAAAAAATAAAAAAAATATCCGGTAAATATCATTAACAACACCCAAGAATAAATAAATAAGTAAATAAATAATAAATAATAATCAATATAAACCCTATATGGTTAATAATAAAATCCTACACTACATAACTTAAATAATAATAATAAACATAAAAATTAAATTTATAAGCAAAATATAAATTCCAACTAAATAGACAAAAATCTCATATATAATACATAATAAAACTAAACAAAAACTAAAGCAAAACAAAACAAAACAAACCTACTGAAAAGAACAAACCTAAAGATATACTTAAAACCATTAAGACATCACAATCTAAATCCCTCCTACAAAAATAAATAAAAACTTATATACTGCTTTTTACATATCTACAGAATTCGTATATAAAAAAAATATATAATACAATTAAAAAAATAAAAACAACCTACAATATCTCATACTAGCTTCTATAAATAACATAACAACCTCTAAAAAATAAATATATAAAATATATATATATATTATATAACTATACTATATTAAAATAAAAACTGCAAAATGTATATGATAATAAACAATGAAAACTGAAACATAAAATCTTAGTCAACAACTAAAACATAATAAGCATACAAGATAATATAATATATATCACCATTACCATCAAAACAAAACAAAATAAATAAAAAAAACAAATACTATATAAATAATAAACGTGAGCAAGAAAAATAATATATATAAAAATTAAAAGTACATAAATAATAAAATATATATAAATTAAAGAATATAAAAAACCATATATAATATATTATAAAGTGGAAGTAACGTGACAGCCTCCAACTCACTGAACAGATACTTTAGTCGACTCAGCCCTGGCGGATAAACGCCAAACGAGAAAGCAATGGCTAGGCAGGACAAGGACCTAGCAAGCAGCAAACTGCCTGAAAGAAACCTAGCATATATGACACAATTCGTCAAAGGACACAGCCTCGAGAGACAACACAGAACCTTTTATGGAAACAGAACCTTTTAAACGATTATTGAGGACGAATAAAGGATAATTCTTAAAAAAACAAATATTAGATGTCTAACACTATATTGTGGACTAACATACAGTGGAAAGGAGGGAAGGAAAATCGGCATGGATTTGATGAAGAGAGATGAGGATAGAGTACTGGAATAATGGTGAGGTTGGTAAATGATGTGGCGAAGGGAGGATAAGGGCATGAGATTTGGAAGGAAGGATGTTAGGTTTTATGTATAGAAGGTGATGGAATGGAAGGGAGTCAAGAAGCACGGAAGTATTGGAAAAAAAAAAAAAAAAAAAACAATATTGATAGTATAGGGAGAACGAAGATGAGTCACCATTATTTGAAACTGTTGGTGTTAAAAATTTAATGATTGTGTCATGCATTTTACAAGTTATAAAAAGGGAAAAAAATAACTATAAAATTGTTTCAGGTATGTGTGCAATATTAGATAAAGTAAGAACAAGGACAAAACAAGGACACACATGGTAAGATAGAAAAAAGAAGAGTTATAATGGAAAAATGAATGGAGAGATGAGGATGAGAAAGGAGGAATGAAAGGAGAGAAAATTGAGATATTTGTGCTGAATGGAGGAGACTTATTAATGACAAAGATTGAGGGGAAGAAGAAGTAGAAAAGTGAAGAAAAGAGGCATACTTGGATGACGCAGTATAGGAGAAGGAGAGCAGGAAACGTGGAGTAGAAGGGCCTTAGAATAAGATTGCCGTGCAAAAGGGAAAAGGTTAATTAATGAGAAAAAAATCAATGAGACATAGTTTTTCACGCAAAGAGATTACACAGGTTTATATATAAGGTACATAATAGGAATAAGACACAACGACATAATTTTGACCAGAAAATCGTCATTAGATTAAATCAATTTCATCAGAATGAGTGAGAGGTAAATACAGTTGTTAAAATGTAAAGATATTGACCGGGGAGAGTGTCAACTATGGACTCTGATC